>ML783728.1:518485-555786 GCA_009831015.1 Picea engelmannii
CCTAGACCAAGACTCCCATGCCCCAGGCATGGTTACCCTGGTTACAAACCAGGGGCCCTGGTTACAAACCAGGGGCCCTGGTTACAAACCAGGGGCCCTAGACATATCTAGGGTCTTCATCAATATTGGTCTCAGACCACATACCCCAGGAGTGTGCTGGGGGCCCTAGATCTTGTCTAGGGTCTTAGCCATCCTCCAGGAGAATGGCTCTCGCTGCTGCATGTAAATTTAACAAAATCCTTAAACCCTAGGTGGTGCTTGAGGGGCAATCCTCCAAGTGTGTCTTTCAACACTACTCTTCATAAACCCTAAGCTCCACATAGAGGTGAAGTGGTGACCCCATAGGCACTGGTTTCCTCTTTGTCTTCAACCATTTAAACACAAAAAGCAAATTAATCTTTTTTGTATTTTGTTGAGCTTCATTGTCTATCCTTCTAACCTCATCTTGCTGGCCAAATTTCACCAGGTTAGTTTGAACCAACATTCCAGGGTTTGATTATTCTCATTGTTGACTATTTTATTTTCCATCAAACCCCAGGGCTATTCTCTGTTTTGCAGGTCTGATCTGTCTATTTTGTTGTGGCCCTAGACATATTTCCATATCCAATCTACATAAAAGGTTGAATCTACATGGTTCCAATGAACAAGTATATAGTACTCCACCCATTTTTGAGGGAAATTGCAAGTGTTTGTTGTTCCAAACCATTTCTGCTACAAGGTCGGGCCCTAAGCTCTTCGAACGGCCTCTTATTTCCTTACATCGTTGCTTCTGTTGTACTGGTATACAACTGTCATTTTTGCTGTCAAAGGTTGCAGGCTTACAGAGGTCAAAATCTATGGTTTGATTGTCATCCAGGACAGAGTTTGTTAGTGTCTTTGTATGGTTGATTAGCTCCATCCCTGTCCTCTCTAGACCACCCCCAATAACAGCCCTAGAGTGCCTAGTGTTACCTCATTCATCACTGCATAGTGGGCCAATCTCAAAGTGTGAAAGGGGTTTTCATGGTATTGATCTACATATGTTGCTAAGTCTGAATGGATTGTACACATACATCTGATCTAAACATTTTATTTCATCCCCTTGACGTGTTCACTATCCTGTAGCCTGATTATAAAATTGCATACTGGAATTTGTTACAGTATTGATATGTTTGGGTTATACTACATCCGTGTGGATTCAATGATATAAATGTGTTCCAGGAGTTTTCTACAGCAGTGACCTATTTTTGTGTTTAAGTTTGATATAAATGGGATGCAATCTGCGCATCTTGACTTAAGCGCTGCATTTTTGTCATACATTGAAATCAGAAGTTGAATTGCATATTGGAAACTTGCTACAGCAGTAATACATAGATGTTATGATATACATGTGATGGTTTAAAAGGTGTAGAATCTATTTGCAGTTGTTCCATTCATAGCATACTTATCTTGTATTGCAAACTGAACATATGAACTGTGCTACTTCCCGATAGAGTTATATTACAGGTATCACAATATCACATGGATTTCTTGACATACATATGATACAACTCTGATTGGGTGAAGATCTTTGCTGCATATCTTTTCATGGATGTACCCTCGTAAACAACACATATTAAACTTAGCAAGCTGTTCATTGAATGCTCTTAATCACTCGTGATTGGTTATTTGTTGTCATTGGTTATTATGACAAATGATTTAAATTTGGGATGTTAAACATTGCAATCATTCGTGTGCCTTGAATATATTATGCTTTGCATGTTATTGGATGTTCCTTGCAAACAATATTTGGTCATTACCTTCTCTAATACAACTTGAAGGCCATCACTATAAAAAGTAGACCAAAGTCAACTTAGTCCTTGTCCATACCCACCTTACTTGTAACATACATATGATACAACTCTGATTGGGTGAAGATCTTTGCTGCATATCTTTTCATGGATGTACCCTCATAAACAACACATATTAAACTTAGCAAGCTGTTCATTGAATGCTCTTAATCACTTGTCATTGGTTATTCGTTGTCATTGGTTATTATGACAAATGCTTTAAATTTGGGATGTTAAACATTGCAATCATTCGTGTGCCTTGAATATATTATGCTTTGCATGTTATTGGATGTTCCTTGCAAACAATATTTGGACATTACCTTCTCTAATTCACCTTGAAAGCCATCAGTATGAGAAGTCAACCAAAGTCAACTTAGTCCTTGTCCACACCCAGCTTACTTGCAACGATAGGACTTAGTTGGCCATATAGGAAAACCCTCATTAGGTTAGACACCCTAGCCTAGAAGAGTAGAAGCAAGGCCGTTGAGGTGACAGTGGGCGGCTTGCTTGTTTCGTTGCCCCTTGCTTGTTCCGTTGCCCCAAGCTCTCTCTCGTAGGGCGGGACTTTCCCTTGACAAGAGTTTGAGTAGCAACACTCTCCAAGTGGCACGTCCTCAATAAATGTGCAATCATCACATCAAAATAGCATGTGCAGCCTCCACGATGCAACATCCCATCAAATGTGTGCAATAGTGTATAATAAATGCTTCATAAGGCTATGACGCCTCCCTAACTAACTCCATACCAAGGCATAACATCCTCCAAACATGTGCAAGGAAGGAGAAGTCAAAGTCAACAACTAATAAAATAATCCTCCATATTCCAAGTCGTGATGATGCTCAACCAACCCCATAGAGGTGTTCCCTAGGGAAGTGTGCCGACCTCCAAATCATAAAATAGTGCAATACCATGGGTTGGAAAGAAAAACCAAGGGTAAAAACCACCCTTATCTCAAACATGCCTCGAAATATGTACCAAAGAGGGGAGTGCTCTACATAAAACCTTAAACTATCTCCAAATAACCTCATTCAAGTGTGAAACCAAGCAAATGAACCAAAGTGCTCAACAACATGTCTCCATCAAGTCAAATATCGGGTCAAGCTAGCCTTTAAAGGGCTAAAATCAACCTCAACATGTGTGCACAAGAGGAGCACTCTGTCAATGGGTTATATCCATGTCATAATAAAGTAATATATAGGCCCAAAACCTCCAAATAGCCTAGGGCACTCATAGTAGGAACTTGTACCACCACACAACATCACATCAAAATAACCACTAAAATGCTTAGAACCATGTGAATAGGGTAAAGATGCCAAGCACTCTCCACCCAAGTAATGTCAACCAAACAACGGTGTGATCCATAAAAATAAGGCCCAAAGTGCTAGTACACTCCACCTAGGCATCATGTACCACCATAACATTGTCTAACCATGTCACACAATCTAATCTACCACAACATAAGAAAAGGGAACCATGTGGAACACCCCCTCCTACCGACAAACCAATAACTTAACACCACCATGCACAATCACTAGGATGCTCCAAGAACAATATGATGCCATGTCACTACCTCACATCACCATTTGGCACTATCCAACCCCTCGGAAGGCTAGAACCATCATACATGAACAAAGGTGTAGCACTCTCTAGACATGATGAACAAGTATACCAAGACAACACCATGGTGAGGTAGCATGCTCTATAATCATCAAATGTATACCAACATCAATCAATCAAAGGCGTGCAACATGAAGAAAACCCATAGACAAGCCATGATCATGACAATCCACCAATGGAGAAAAGTGAGTTTCCTCCACCAATACACCAACCCAAAATAAAAGCAGCATCTCCAAGCATATGGGTGTAAGCCAAAACTGTCATGAATGGAAGAAACTCCATGAAGATGTCTACCCCAACTCCATCCAATGCTCCTTGTATGTCATCCTGAAAATCCTGTCATGTGATAAAAATCACAAAGCTTACCTCTCATACAATACGAGGCATAACATGACCCTTGATGGTTCATTAAGCAAATATTCATTATTTATTATTAGTAGTAGTATTATATTTATTATTAACATTATTTACTATTAGTAGTATTATTATGTTTGTTACATTCTTTCTCTTCACGTATACTCAGGAATGAAGGTTACTCAAAAGAATGGGCAATCTCTCATAGCATGCCTCTTTTCAATTATATCTGTGCCAATAGATTTTCTTATAAAATGTAATAGAAAACATATGTTTATCCAAGACACCACCCAAAAAAAAATTAAAATTAGCTACTGCTACAAAACAATTGAATCAAAGACCATTGCCTAGGATAATGCTTAAACGTTGACAGTTACTGAACAGTCTAACCTTTGATATATGTACACCAAGGTTGCGGTGAACCCCTGAACATTCAATGCAAAGTAAAACACCCAGGTTCAGTGAGGCCCAGTCTGGTTCAGGAGAACCACAATCTGCACACGCATCATTGCCAGGAACTTTTCTGAAAAGCTCAAGGGGACTCTCCAGCTTGCCATGAGTCCTGAATCCCTGCAAACCTCTGCCCGAATGGTCACGATGTCCTATAAGATTACAATTCTGTAATCCATTATCTTCAGGTATTGTGTGATCAAAATCAGAAGAGCTGCCCAATGAGCTGCTCTCACTGGCTGTGCGTTGATGTCCACTGCTCATTGGACTACAAGGCAGCCTCTGACCAAGAACGGAAATGCATGTCAGAAATGCATAAACAAGAGTTTCAAGCACAGAGCACACAATGTAATTATGAACTTAAAAATTACACTGTTTAGAAGTAATGCATCATTTTCATAGAACAAGCATTATCCTTACCTGCTCTGGCATTTGAGAACACAGAAGTGAAGCAATTACTCCAGTAATTTTCTCAATCCAATCCATACGATCTATTGCACTCTCTGCCTGTATAGAACATATAGAAACCAAACACACAAACCTCAGTGTAGTGATATCCAACCTATTGGCAATGGATGCACACAGAATTAAATCTTGTCAGAGAAACAAACAAGCAGAGGATAAGTGGCAAATTATGAAGTATGTGAAATGAGTAGCCTTTGCCATGCTCATATTACCAATAGTGGAAACTTGAAAGTTAATGAATCTAATATTAGTTTGTGCCATTTCAGTGCTGAGACTTTCCAGAAAATAAGTTCAAGAATGTACCTGCAAAGTATAGTGTTTTGATGGTGAAATTATCCTGAAACAAAACCGCAAATCTGTCTGTTCTGCATCCACCTTAATAGTTGATGTAAGCAGATTAACAGCATGATATGGAACAGACTTCTCATCTTGCGATGGCCCATGGTGGTGAGATGAAAGCAAACGACCAAATAAGCCAGATACATGGTCAGTTGCATGATGACCCCTTTGAGCAGTGTGCTGACTTGTGGTTCCCTGAAAAACATATTGAGGGATCAACTTGACCAATAAATATTATTCCCAAGAAATCAGACTTACCAAATTTCCCTAAAAAGAAAAAGAAAAATAAAATACAAAGATATTGTCAAGATATGAAAGAATATTTTCCCAGTCCCTACAAGTATGGATGGTGTTACAAGAGCAACGATCTATAAGATTGATTACCATTGGTTTTCCCCACTGTTTGCGGTAATAGTACAAAAGTCCACGGCTATCAAGAACAAAGAATCTTCTCTTCCAATCACCTCTCAAATTTGAGGAACGCTTCGATAGATAACCTTGCCTGATTGTCTGGACCTAAACATGGGAAGATCATATAACATAAAAGCTTTAAGAGCAACAAAAATTTGAATCCGAGATAAATTCAGATAAATCTGAAGCTAATGTGGCCATAGAGTCTCCTGAAAATTACTGGGAACAACTTCAAGATACATCCTTTAAAAAATTAATTTTTACAACATTTGTGGAAGGAGTTCATTTGAAATATGTGAAAAGAAACATGAATTTAAGTAAGAAACTTAAAAGTTACCCGAGATTTTCATGTTAGCATATTTACCTTTCCTTTTACAGTTGACTGCATAGCCGCTTCAATCATTTTATGTGAACTCCTTCCAACAGCCTGGATCCCATCCCCAGTTGGAGAATTCTGTGCACCACTGAAAGACCACCGACTTTCACGATCTATTTGCCTTTTAAATTCCTGCATCCTCTCTGCAAGTGCTGCTTGCTCATAGTTTGTCCTTTCTCTGGACTGTTGTGCATATGTTAATACCTGGTAAAATAGTCATGTAAACTGTTCAAATTTTCTGACTGCTGTTATACATAGACATATTTCAAAAAAAAATACAGTAACTAAACGTACTTAAAAGTTAAAACTAAAGAATCCAATGTTTTCTTAGGCCAATGGAAGAACAGAAGAGAACAAAGTGAAATCAGGACAGAGATATCAAGTGAATCATGCAAACAGCAGTGAAAGGAAGGGGTGAAGATTCTAGCAAGAAAAACATAAATAGTGACACAAACTTCAAAGGCTCTAGAAGGAAGAAGGAAAAGACTGTAAAATATATTTCCAAGGGGAAAAAGTGATAGGAAATGGATGTTCAAGGTACGGGCATCATAATCACCAACCATAATTACCAAAATCAGAAAATTCAAAAATTTGTTTGACATGAAATTTTCCCAAGAATGCTCTTTTAAAAATAGCAGAAAAAATATCTCAATTTCTGCAAGCATATCAGGAAAAGGTAAAGTAAAACAACTCCCAATCCAGGATCAACAAACATTGCTCCACCTACTGAAGAACACAGGACATTTATCTTTTATTTTTGATTGTTTGTCTTTTGTGTTTTTTAATTTTATTTTTCCTGTTCTGACCAGGGCTGTGTGGATAACTATTAACTGCAGGGTTGACATCCGTTGACCTCAGTGAACGACCATACACCACTGGCATGGCTTTAGAAAATACATCCATTTTTTATCAGACAGTGTCAAGTTCAAGAAATTCAGCTAGAATTTTGATCTGGAGATAAATCTTAGTAACAAAGCTGCCTAGAGAATACACACTTGCTGGCAATGAAATGTTATGAATCCATGACAAATGCCTTCAAACATGAAGCCTTAGAAAACACATGCATGCACACCCACATACATAAATACACAAAACCATACACGCACATACACATTCTGACAATTAGTTTTTTAAACATTGACCTTTAATTGTCTGTATTTAACTCTAAAAATGTTGAAAAAGAGAATTTGTCATGTACTCCTATTTGCTACGAGTTCCAATGAAAGCTGAGTTTAGCTCATAAATAATACTAATTAAGAACAACAAATAAAACTAACCTGGTGAATGTATGGTTCCATCTGGTGCAGCAACTCATAACCCTAATGATATGCCATGATCCAAGGACAATTAGCTGCCTCCTAAATCAACACTCTATACACAGGACATGACATTCTCCTAGTGGAAATCTGAACTGTGCAAGAATTCAAAATTCAAATAAATAATATTCTTCGAACATCATAAGTAGAAGATACCTGCTTAAAATAACGGAGATGAGCATCCATTGTTCCACTTACAGCTTCCAAGAATTCAAACCTTTTCTTTGCGTCAATATTTGAAAGAGCACTCACCTGAGTCATATATGAGAATTAAAATTTAGGAAGCCTAAATCAAAACAACAAATGCCCTCCAAATTAAGAATTGCAGTTAAGTACAGCAGCAATGAAATATCTGAAAATTATGTGTTTTATTCTCTTTTAAAATTTACAAGGTAAGTGAGTAAATCCATACATACTAGATTGAAGCGAGCTTGCTCGAATGTTGACCGCGCATTGCGTAGTTCCTGTAGTGAAGAACAAAAAATTCAGGCCTTCTCCTTCTCCCTATCTCGCTCTCGTACTCAAGCACATAGTGAGAGAAAATTAAGAAAGATCAAAGAAACTCATTACAAGTATCCTTGTAAAAAAAGAACACACCCTACCAAGTACACTTAGCAGAAACACACATTTACCCATTCCAGATGGAAGAAATGAGACACTCATCCACTTCAAACAAAAGGAGGCTAAAATGAGAGACAATAGATTACCTCAAACACCCTCACAGAGAATCTTCAAAGCACAGCCAATTTTGACGAAAGTAGAAAGATTAGAAGGATAGAAAAAATGGGGTTTAGTTGACCTAGTTCTCAAAACTATAGCAAAAGTTAAAGACATATGTGTAAGAGAAGTCGAACTCCCATTTATGGGAGAAAAACACCAAGAGAAAGAAGCATTCTATATGAAAAAAAAACATAATGAAGAATTTAAGCATGAAGTACAAGCACACTTTGGCATATTCCTTGGTGAGATAATTAGCAAAACATGGTTAAAAGTTAAAACTAAACAACAAACACTAATACATAGGAAAATGGTGGTTGGTTACAGATAAAAAATGGTAGTTAGTTGATCTACCTCTCCACAGGAGGTTGAATATGAATTTGAAATAACTTGAACTTCCAGTTGTAGGTGAATAGCACCAACAGAAAGTATCAAACCTATATCTAAAATATCAGTGATGTATCTGAACACAAACATCCACCAAACCCCCATTCCTTTGTTACTTAACAAGGATGATTGGGACAAAATTTCATTGTAACACTCTATGTCCCATTCTTCTTTTGAATTAATAAGATCGAATTATACTCAACATTACTTGATTAATTCATATGGCTCAAGTTTCCACCATAATAGGTGGAAACAAAAGGAATTGTGGGATTTCTTCCACTTGAACCTTCTGCACTACCTACACTCGGCATCTACTTTACTATCCTTACTCTCAATTCCAAATACATTCTTACATAGTTACATCCTCCTATCCATTCCAATTAGATTATGACCAACTTTCTAGGGAGCAATGGATCTGTAAACACTTATCATTGAATGAAGTGGAAACAAAGGAATAATCAATCTCCAAATGCCGAGTCTATCATGAGATAGATGGTATGAGCACATTTAGACAGTAATGCAAATACTGATACCCAAGTAAAGAAGAATGTAAGTACAGAAGGAGAATTCTGAATTGTACATGTTGTACACTCTGTATTCCATTAGACATATAAAAGAGTACAAAATTTCAGTATGCAGTAGGTGAAGAGTTACATGGAGGTCGGTGGAGTACTAAGTGAGATTTAAAAAATATTAAGTACAAAATGAAAAAATATCAGATGTCACAAGACAAAGTCTCATCAAGAGATAGCATTGCCTCTACAAGGAATCAAGTGGATCCTCATTTGTTTTTTCTGGGTACTGTGGCTATCTATGCTTGGCCTTTTACATCAGAGAAGTTGTTCCACTCAAAGGTCACCTACTTTAGAGTCCTTTTACGACAATTACACAGATTAGTTCCTTCTTCAACCAGAGTTAAACGCCCTCCGACTGCTACCTAGCATGACAACTTTCTATCAATTCAGATGATGAGGTATAACCTACATGCACCTTTAGATCAATCTTACCCTACTCAATCCATACTACACAGCGATGTTATCAAAACTAGAACTGACTGAGGGTCAGATTGGCATTGGTTGGGGAATTGAACGAGGAAGCCGATCTACCAAAAAAGACAAATTATCCAAATTTATATAAAAAATGTGGATATTCATGTACATCAATGTAAATTCAAACCATTAGACACCAAATATGCAAAGTTTTCTCCTGTACATATCATGTAATGGTGAATATCGAAAAATGGCATAGAGTGCAATACATACCTAAAACAAAATATAAACTTGAGGGTCTAAATGACCTCTAGAGTCTAAAAAACATCATGCTACAACAAATAGCTACATATCATACAACTCATCCCCTATAGTAGGATCCTTGTCATCAGTGGCACCCTCTACCTCCTCTTCTGGCCACTGCCTCTATCCTCCAACAACATCAATATTAGTGATTGGTGCTAATTGAAGATCCAAGTCCTTCGACCCCATTGTTTCTCAGGTGAACACCCTCCAATTTTCATGGAATTGCCTAATCCAAGTGTTAGCTCAAGCAATCAGGAGGCAGATGTGAGATCTCCCCCCCTGCCAAAGTAGCGGAGGTCACGAGTTTGAGTCTCTTGATCCCCTCAAGGTTAGGCTCCATAATCAAGGCCAATGGTTTACCCTAGTTACTACCCGTCGACGTGGTGAAGTCTCCAAGGGTTTCCCATGCATGGTTATATGGAAAAAGCCTTTATTTCCCCTTTTATTTTTCATTTTTTTTCTAATTGGTTACACAGGTAGTGGATTGATTGGTTCTAGACAATCCACATGCCATTTTGAGGCCCTTCAGGTGTGAAATGGTCCAAATAAGCCAATTTCTCTCTGCTCTGCTGATTTTGATAACATTGCTATGCAGAATCTATATTACTTTTAGACTAGGACTCAAAGGAGGATCAGACATATTCAACATCAACATCACCATAGGGCACCATCCTAAAGATACATTAGAGGTTTCTAACGATTACTAGGGATTATTTGATCTTGTATGCTAAGACTGCTTCCACTTTGTCCTTGTCTTTGACCTCATTAACCACCAATTGGAAGATATTGAGGCCATCAGGGATTAACCAATGGGGTTACATTAGCCTAGAACACTAACATGAGGATGTTATCTAACATGCTCTTGGCACTAACATTAGCTATCAAATATGCACATACACATAAGTTACTTAATTAGTTACTTATGTTGCTTAATTAGTTACTTAAATGGATTGTCATTTAATTAGTTATTTAAGTTACTTTTACTACAAATTACACCAAGCTTGTCTCTAAATTTTACAAAATTTTCTAGATCAACAGGCTTGGCAAATATGTCTACAATTTGCTCCTAAGTTGCACAATACTATAGCACCATGTCTTCATTCTCCACTAGTTGTTGAATATGATTACAATGCACCTCCACATGCTTCATCCTCTCATAAAACACCAGATTTTAGGCCAACTCCAAAACACTTTGATTGTCAGCATAAAGTGTAGTGGGGTCAACAGGATCAACTTGCAAATCAATGAGCATCCTCCTCAACCAAACCACTTTGCAAGCTACAATCCTTGATTCTCTATACTTCACCTCTACAGATGAAAGTGCTACTACATGTTGCTTTTGATTCAACCAAGCTTGAACTGGACTTTCTATCATCAACTAAACATACCCAATCTAAATTTATGTAACCTAATGGCCAAGAATCCTCTCCTCTACCATATAGGATGTCATACTCCAAGGTATCCTACACACACCTCAAAACTATCTTGGTCATTGTCCAATGTTCAACCTTAGCAGATGTAATAAACCTAGAGATATAGATGACTACAAAATTCGAATCTATCCTTGTGGTTATCAAGTTGCATGTATACTAACTCATTAGCCAATTTCAAGCAGTGCTGCAAAAACTCAGATTTCTCTAAGTTTTTCAAAATTTTCCAAGTTGTCAATTTTTTTTAGTTATTCAAGACTATATTTATGCTTGCCGAGTTTTGTCAATTTTTTCCCAAGTTTTCCAACTTCCCAAGTTGATTACCCCTACTGATATTTTGTCCATCTCAAATTTTGCAACACTAGTTTAGAGTAAGATTTGGTCGATAATTTCAGTACAATCTCCATAGGCAAGTTACCATACAATCTACCATTCTATACTAGTATATTTTGCAATACAAACACACAACCATTAGTTTTACAAAATTACACACCTAAGTTGTAATGTTGGAGGGCTCAACTTGTCATGTCACACATTGAACAAAAATCAGATTTTACCATCTCAAATGCATCGACCATGCTCCCTGTGATGATAATGGCATCTACATAAAAGAGCAAGATCACCAAATAATCACCCATACTTTCGACCTAAAAGTTTGGATATGGGATCCTAGATCCAAACCATGTAAGGTGTTTATTAATTTTGATGTACTAGGCCCTTGGAGCCTACTTCAACTCGTAAAGACCTTTCACCACCTTGAGCATAGTATATTCTTCTTCTGTTACCTAGAATCCCTATGGTTGATACATATGCACCTCTTCCTCTAAAATTTCCATTGACAAAAGTGTTCTTAACATCTGATTGGTAAAGTTTCCAGCCAAAATGAGTAGCCATAGCCAGAACTAACATGATGGTTACCAACACTGTTGTAGGGGTGAATGTCTCCTCATAGTCCACCCCTTGTAAACCCTTTTTGTAAACAGCCCTACCTTGTGCTTGTCCAATGAACCATTTTCTCTGCATTTTGTCCTGTAAAACCGCTTGCAACCAATAAATTCCTACCTACATGTACAATAAATTCCTACCTACATGTATCTCTTCCATCACCCGAGTGTTGTTTTTCATAATTGTAGCATACGTCGCCTTCGTGGCTCTTTCCCACTCACCCCTTCGTATGACTTCACCATAACTCTAAGGTTCATACGAATTTCGAACAAGAAACATTAAAGAAAAAATTCGAACAACAGACACTAAAGAAAAATTCCAACGCTCAAGTTGTTGGACATGATGTATTCTTTGTACTCTTTGCATGTATACACAGTGCACCCTAACATAGTTTTGCAAGGCCCAAGGTCAGAACCCAAGATGGAGGGTTTGGAGCAAGAGCTACCGAGAAAAAAAAATGGCCACTTATTTTGTGAATGTTGTCATAGGTGTATTTTTTTGTTTAGGTTGGTTTCAACCCATGGTTTTATACATTGTAATCTAATATTGTTTGGGGGATTAGGGTTGAAATAGTTTGTGTAATGTCGATATATTGTATTGTAAATTACTTTTGTTAATACAACAAGAAAGAGGTGTGGCTTTGAGTTTCCTAGTTTCCTAATTAAGGTTTTCCGAGATAAATCTTTGTATATAGTGTATATATGCCATTGTTTCTTTCTATTTTAAGATTTTATTAGCATTGTCATTCTTGAATAAGTTTATCAAACTCTTCATTTGGTATCAAAGTAAGGTTATTGGCTTCAAGGCGACGCGTTTGTTGCTAAGGTTTGGCTCATTATTTGAAGAGTAAGGATATCTTGTGTTAGCAATAAACCTATTCATGAGTGGGAACTTTGGGTGGGTAAATAATGTCACATGTGTGAAGGAAAATGGCGAGCAATTCAAGGATGGAGATAGAAAAGTTAAACACCCAAAGCTTCGAGTTATGGAAGTTTAAGATAGAAGATTTTCTTGTGGATAGAGATCAGTGGGCCACTTTGTTTAGAAACAAACCCACAGGTATGGAAAAATAACATTGGGAAAAGAGTACTATCCAATTGTGCCTTTCAAATTCAATGTTATTGAATATCTCAGGAGAAGCCAGCACTAAGGACCTATGGGAGAATTGAGGGGCTTTGTATCAATCAAATTCCTTTGTAAACAAATTATTCTTTGAAAGAAATTGTGACTCCTTAGAATGAATGATGGCAACTCTATGCCAGAGAATCTTAGTGCTTTTAACACTATGGCAAGTCAGTTAGCCTCTATTGATATTAAGATGTTTGAAAAAAAATAAAAGTGTATTACTCTGTGATGTCCTTTGCCAGATTCATGGGAAAATCTAGTTGTATCCATTAGTAGTACTACACAATCTACCTTAAAGTTAGAGGGCGTACTAGCATCCTTGTTGTCCAAAGAAACAAGGTGAAAATACATTGAGGATATAACCAAGGATGCCTTGTTTGTGAAAGGTCACTCTCAAGATAAAAATAAAAACAACTGTAGGGACAAATCAAATTCTAGAGGGAGAACAAAATCTCCTAGAAAACTTAAAAGGAAATGCTAGAAATGTGATAAAGTTGAGCAATTGAAGAAAGTTTGTAGATCTAAGAATATTGACAAAGATAAGGTATCGAATGATGCCCCTTCCACGGAAGGAGGGGGATGTATACTTGGCATCTACAAGTACACATTTAGAACATGATGCATGGTTGATTGACTCCTCAAGTAGTGGTCCACCTGTTACTCAAATATGGAAGGGTTAAAACCCTCCTTGTTGTTTTACACATTCCAAGGCTGGCTAGAACCCTGATATCTGTGAGTAAGATAATTAATTCAGGTGTATAGACCATAGTTGAAAAGGTGATCTACAAGATGGTTAGAGGAGTAATGGTGTCAGCAAAGGAAGTTTATATTGGAACATCGTACAGCTTTAACAAAACACGATGACTAATGGGTGGAACAATTCTATTGTCCTCATATGAGCAAAGATGCAGAGAAGACCCCTATAGTCATTGTAGAGAAGGAAATGCTTTGGCTTTAAAGATTGGGACATATTAGAGAGATAGGTCTTTGACTTTTGTATAATAAAGGTATGGTTGAAGGAATTACTAACAACTACTTAGATTTTGATTTCTATGAATGTTGTGTTTATGGTAAACAAAATTGGGTGAAATTCCCAACTAGAAATAAAAGAGCAAAAGGGATTTTGCAAGTGATACTTATAGACGTTTTTGGACCTATGCATGTTCCATCATTGGGTAAATCTCTATACTATGTCTTAGTTATACATGATTTCTCGAGGAATAGATGGATATAATTCTTTTGGACAAAATCTGAGGTTTTTGATAAATACAAAGAGTTTAAGGCTTTTGTGAAAAACCAGACATATATGAAGATAAAGGTGTTGAGAACAATTAATGTTGTAGATTATGGAAATGAATTCAAAGAGTTCTTAAACAATGTGGAATAGCAAGGCAAAAGACAACTCTATACAACTCTCAACACAATGGAATTGTGGAAAGAATGAATAGGACATTGATGGAAAAGGCAACGAGTATCCTTAGTGGTGTTGAGTTAGCACAAAAATTCCAAGTAGAGGTAGTCCATACTACATGTTCCTTGGTAAATCGATTATCTATGTTAGCACTAGTTGATAAAATGTTGTATGAGGCATGCAATAGAAAGAAACCCTCTCTTGAACATCTTAGAGTTTTTGGTTAAGATGCTTATGTCCCTGTTCCAAAGGAGAAAAGGAATCAGTTGGACAATAATGACAAAAATGTATCTTTATTGGTGATAGAGATGATGGTATAAAAGGCTATAAGATTTGGAACTCGAAAACAAGGAAGATTGTTTATAGTCGAGATCTAATCTTCAAAGAGAATAAAAGTGTTCCCAAGCAAGACGACCAACAAATAGAGGAAGAACTAGAAAGGATACAGTTTTAGTCAAAAAAATGAAGAATTTGACACAATAGAAGATGATGAACCAAATGAGGAGGATACTCAAACCCCGACCTTGAGGAGATATGTAATAAACATAAATATATAAATATGGATTTCAAACTATTGTCCTTCTTATGTTGGATATTCCTCAATGAGTGAATTATTTTTCTTTTCAATTGGTATAAGCACCATGTTCTGATCTATCTTTCAACCATACCCAATTTTTTTAGAGTTTCTTTGATTCGGGTCTTTGACCTAAAACTTGTTGATATTATGGTAGTTGCGGGAGGTATTTACCTCCACGTGTGAACCTGACGAGAAAAGAAGACTCCGGGAAGCAAGAGAAACCCTAATGAATTAGCTAATAACCCAAGAAGACTTGTCGGCTCAAGAAGATAATATGTATTAGGTTATTAGCCTCCAAGAGAAGAAGTCGGCCAGAAGAATTAATATATATTGAACAGACAGGTACCCAGAAGGAGAAGTCGGCCCCAGTAAGTCTGCCAGAACCACTATAAATACAGGGCGCCAATCTCTCATTTGACACAATCTCAACAATTGCAGACAGCCAGTTATGCGCAGTGCAGTTGCAGTCTTGTGCGCAGGTTTGGAGGTGAGCTACTGGTGCAGCTGTTGCAGCTAGCAGTTACGTTTTGGCTTGAACTATAACTTGGCTAGGGTTTGGAACATCTAATCAGCCTTTGTTGATGCGCTATCCTTGGGGAAAGGTGCGCTACCCTTTGTATGGCTATCTAGCCTAGGGTTGGCTTCCAAAACGATTCTTTGTCAAGGTTAAGATGCTCGGAGAGTGGCTTCGGCCTATGGTTGGGTGACAAGGGTATTGTGAATGGTAAAACGAGCACACAATCTGTCATATTCTAAGAGGTTATGGGCCCACACCTCCTTCATTCAGTCTAACCGCTGGAAGGAAACATAGTCGCTAGGATATTGAGCTCGTTGAGGAACTGTTGCTAGGGTTACTAGCAGAAGCAGCTTCCAAGACACTGTCGCTAGGGTTACTAGCAGGAGCAGTTGCAGAAACCCTAATCCTCTTGTTGAGGCACCTTAAGTGAATGGATTGACCTAATCTCCGAATAGATCAGTGCGCTCTAGCCTAGCGCATCACCTGATACTCTCAGCAATCCAAGACATGAAGTTTGAAGTTTATGGTCAAATCTAGGGTTTGACCAAGTCAAAGCAACCATGACTTATTCTGTGAAGTCAGAGAACAAGTTATATAGAGCCTCTAACTTCAGAGCGTGGAAGACAAAGATTGACCTCATCCTTGCCAAGAATAAAGTGTTGGATATCGTGAAAGGAAAGATCGTGGAACCAGTGTTTGAAGAAGGAAAAGAGAAGGAACCACAGAACGTTGCAGTTATGCAGAAGTTCAAAGACGATGACATCAATGCCATGAGTATCATAGTGGACTCTGTAAAAGACCACTTGATACCCTACATCTCTCATCTTGACTCATCGAAGAAGATGTACGATGCCCTAACAAACCTCTTCTCAGTCAGAAACATTGGACAAGTCATGAGTCTGAAGAATGACCTCTGTGACATGAAGATGAATGATGACGACAGCATAACATCATACTTTGTGAGAATCTCTCAGTTAAGAGATCAACTACAAGCTATTGAAGAGATCATCTCAGAGAAGGAGTTGGTAAACATAGTACTCAATGGTCTTCCCAAGACGTGGGATGCATTTGCCGCAAGCATGAACACAAGAAAGGAGTATTCGACATTTGAAGAACTTTGGACTTGTTGTGTTCAAGAAGAATCAAGGATCAGTGCAAAAGAGAAACCCCAAAAGAAGTATGATGATCAAGCCTTCACAAGAAGATTAAAGAACTTCAGGAACAAAAGGAAGTTTGGTTCAAGGAGGAAGCCAAATCAAGAGAAAGACATTTCAGAAGTACAACGCTTTAACTATCGAAAGTATGGTCACTACAAGAATCATTGTCCCGAGCTAAAGAAAAGGAAGGAGAAACACGAAGCATCAATTGCCGAAGAAAAGGAACCTACAAAGAAGACTAAGCAGGATGGAAGAGACTTCTTCTTCTAAAGGTAACAAAACTCTTCTTATTTCTTGTACATATCTTTTTTGCATCGTCTCTGGACATATCTTGTATATCTATCTCTTGGAAGATAATGTGTTCCAAGAAGAACTATACCTATGGAAGAACAACAAGATAAAAACGGATATCATTAGATAATACAAATGAAAGGATGAAATACGTCGAATCAATCATGAAGAGACTCGAAAGAAGCAAAGACAGAAAGAAGTCAGAGAAAGACTTATAACGTTTTTGTAGAAGACAACAAGAAGGAAGCGTGGACTTTGTTAGACAGAGAGAGCCAATTATAATGCAAAAGACAATAAGGATGCAGACAGAAGCATGGACTCTATCAGACGGAGGAAGCCGATTATATGCACTCTTACATGAAGCAAGGATTAGGAGGGAGCTCATCCTATGATCCATTGAAGATGATGAAGTATATATCCATGATAGCAGTCATGAAAGACAGTACGTGTTCAGTTTAACCGCAGAAGAAGACTTCTACGAAGAAAAGCCTCTAAGTATCCCTAGTTGTCCATCCACATCTATGATCCTATGATGAAAAAAAGAAATCGAATCTTTAGGGCATGGAATCCACTCCATGGACCCAAGAGCTAAACATGAGGAAGAACATGAAGATTCAAAGAAAGAAAGAGAAGCCAGCACAACCAGTCATTGTATCAAGAATCACAAGATTGTCAACCTGATATAAACTCAATAAAAGCAATCAAGCAGAGGAACTGAAAGTCGTGATGAAGAACAGTTTATGGAAGACTTATGAATGAAAGCATTGCAAGATCCAAAACTAGAGGTTCTCCCAGATGGAGGGAGAAAACTATGATGATTATTTGTTCTAGTAAACCAAACCTATCTCTACATGAGTCATTATATCATCCGCAACATCCATGAGTCGAAATTCTACATCAGATGAATGCAAAGAATATTCTCCAGAGAAATTTGAATAAAGAGTGTATGAAGAGCACCCTCAAGACTTTGAGGCATACCTGAAAGAGACCCTTGTATGCAGATAGAAAAAGATAACTTGGTGGAGAACCTCCAGTGCACAGCAGAAGCGTGGTGAAGATTTCCTATAACATCAAGATGATTACTCAGTAGATCAGATCTCATGATGACAGAAGAAGTGCCACATGGATATGTTCCAGTTTTTCCAACAATGATATACTCTATTGTTTAGAGCTACATAAATCCTTCACAGTGTTCCAGACTAAAGTACATTTGAAATCAAGCATTACATTATCCGTGATGGAGTCCAAAAAGGAGAAAGTGGTTCTCCAATACATATCTCCACAGATGAGCAGATAAGCAGAGATTTTGGTAAATCTTCTATCAAAGATGAAAGAGGTTGCATACTCAAGCTGGAGCTCATGGAAACAACTTCCTTATTGAAAAAGGAAGAGATGACTCCCAGGTTGGGAGGGAGCACTGAAAATATTATTGAAGACACTCATTTTCAAGATTGAAAAATAGTCCATCTTGGACAGATGCTTTCATGTTCGAAAAGTGGATTAAGTTTTCTGACGAACAGCGATTTCCCATTGTGGTTAACATGGGAAATGGTCCAGATTGTTGATGTATCATAGACAGCAACTTCCCATTGTGGTTAACATGGGGAGTGGTCTAGGGCAGTCTCTCTTCTTGAAGGTTACTCAAGAAGACTGGCCCGCCTTGCCGGACAGCAATTTCTCATTGTGGTTAACATGAGAAATGGTTTGTTTTGGAGGATGATACAGGACAGTCTTTTCCTCTTGTGGTTAACAGAGGAAATGGTTCGGACAGTCATTCCTTAGGGTTTATGCATTCTCTCCAGGGTGCAGTTTGATTAGTGTAGGAGGAATGGCCCAGGGTGGGGAATGGTCCAGGCTCAACAATCAAGGACATGCATTCCTTTGGATTTATACATTCTCTCCAAGGTGCACTTTGATTAGTGTAGGAGGAATGGCCCAGGGTGAGGAATGGTCCAGGCTCAGAAATCAGAAACAATCATTCTTCCTTCTTTGAGAAGAATAGGGCAGATAGCCCATTGTTGATGTTCTACACTGAGGGCAGATATTCTTTCAGATCTCACAGCGAGTGAAAGATTGGCCCAGATGATTCAGTTTATATCATAACATTGTTTATGTGCAAGTTGCTATCAGATATTTGTTATGAATATTGTATGACAGTAGATGTATACTATTGTGGTGGATATGTTCCACTGTTCATGACTATACGTTGTTGATCAAGTACTTGTGTTTTACTTGGTGTGGTAGTGTACCACTGGATTGTAGTTATGTACTACTATGGATAGACACAGTTGTGTTCTATTTTTGTTCTGATTGTATTGAAGACTATCAGCAGTTTATTGGAGATAATCACTAGCCAGATGAATGATGAATAGAAATTTTCCAGACGGAAAATGGTTCAGAGCATTTACTCTTCTAGACTAGAAGAATGGCTCTTGTATCACTATGTGGAGTGAGCATCATGTCTGATTACTCAGATAGAGTATGGTTTTGAGAGATGATGCAGCTGATGACACTGATGATGATGATGGTGCTCATGATCTAATCATGATCTAGTCTATACAACTATGTTGATGCTATCGAGTGAATGGTATGTTTCTGTGCTCAAGACCATTACCTGTAATACCTCCCTAGCTAGGAGGGAGTGTTGATATTATGGTAGCTGCGGGAGGTATTTACCTCCACGTGTGAACCTGACGAGAATAGAAGACTCTGGGAAGCAAGAGAAACCCTAATGAATTGGCTAATAACCCTAGATGATTTGTCGGCTCAAGAAGATAATATGTATTAGGTTATTAGCCTCCAAGAGAATAAGTCGGCCAGAAGAATTAATATATATTGAACAGACAGGTACCCAGAAGGAGAAGTCAGCCCCAGTAAGTCTGCCAGAACCACTATAAATACAGGGCACCAGTCTCTCATTTGACACAATCTCAGCAGTTGCAGAGAGCCAGTTCTGCGCAATGCAGTTGCAGTCTTGTGCGCAGGTTTGGAGGAGGGTTGTTGGTGCAGCCGCTGCAGCTAGCAGTTACGTTTTGGCTTGGACAATCTCTTGGCTAGGGTTTGGAACATCTAATCAGCCTTTGTTGATGCGCTATCCTTGGGGAAAGGTGTGCTACCCTTTGTATGGCTATCTAGCCTAGGGTTGGCTTCCGGAATGATTCTCTGTCAAGGTTAAGATGCTCGGAGGGTGGCCTCAGCCTATGGTTGGGTGACAAGGGTATTGTCAATGGTAAAACGAACACACAATCTGTCATATTCTAACAAAACTGGCCTTTGACCAATTAAGTTTAGAAATTTCATTGGTAAAAATTTTGTTGAAGAAATATTATGTTGCTCAAATTAAGAGTATTAGAAATCACAGTTAAGGAAAATCAAGTGAATTGCCAAGACACCAAAAATCCATTGTTTGAAAACTCACAACCCTGATTGGAAACTTCTAGAAAAAATAAAAGACCAACAACGTGGGTTGGCATTTATCTTCATCCCAAATAGGAAAAGGAAAACAAGAAGTAATTAAGGAGAAATCCTATTGAGATTTGCAATAACAACCGCCAAGGAAATTCCATTGTCATCCACCATAAGTCATATCATCATGATATTGAGTCAAAGTTTCATATCAATGTAAAATACATTGCAAATACAAGAAATCACCACAATTATTACCTACAATATTTGAAAATACATGCCAATTCCACCATTCGTATGAGAATATAATTGTATAAGCCACACAACAAGTATAACAATTGAAAATTAAGGCTGCAAAGTCGAGGTAAATAAACTATTTAGATTCAAATTCGAATGAATATTCTATTAGTTCTTGATTAGATTAAAGATCAAATTAATCTTCTATGATTTCTTTAGGTCGCATCGAAATTGCATTAACTATTCTACATGTAGCTCCACGATCCAAGCTCTTCCTCAACTAGCGAACTAAACTCGAGAGGGTGATTGATGGAGAGAGATAACGGTGTGTGATTGATGGAGATTCGGTTCTTCTCCTCCCTCTCCATATCAATTTGAACAAGACCCTATGAACTTCCCTCTCTCCCAATGCATGTTAAGATGTATAAGATCCTCTCAAGATGTTTATGAATCGTTGTGTCAATAGATAGCTTGGATCAATAAAAAATAACCAATCATGATTTTTCCTTTTCATCTTGACGGGGTTCCTTCAATCGAGAATTGACTAATTGATTGGACTAGGTTAATTGGGAAGTCACCACTCGCTCAATAATTCACCATGGATTTAGATGCCAACCAATGATGAAATATACCACATTGCGGCTATGTGAAGGTCATTAACATAAATTTTACAAGCTCGCATTCAGAAATCATCATGTCAACCACTGTATAGCCTGCCCATAGAGAGAGTCATGACAATTGGAAAAATAAGGGTGCAATTTTATTGAGTATCAAATCCTCAATAATTAATAGCCCAAGTGCATGTCATGAATGCCAAAGCACAAAATCTTACAACCCAATTATCATACATTGTATGAAATAAAGTCAAAGGGAATGACATAAAAATATATAGCCTTGTGTCCCAATTCAAAGGAAAGTGCGTGCATAACTAGAGCACAAGAAAGGAAACCAATCAAAACGACACTTATCACTTAACAAAAAATTTATACGCTTAAATAAATAATAATATATTCCAAGTCATTGAAAGGCATAAAGTATATCGTGGAAATAACATTGAAAGGTATAACGCATGCCATGGAAATATATAAACCTTTATAATTAGTGGAATTAACGAAAAAAGGGGGTACAATTCAAATAAAGTGTCAAGTCTTAAGTGAAGAGTTGAGGTATATCCAAGAAGATATAAAACTCGACTGAGAAGTGAAAGGATATCATTTTAAGTGGTAAGTTGTGATTTCCATCAAGTTGAAATGGAAATGAAGGTTCAATTCACTTTTGAATATGCTTTGGAACCAAACAAATTCATGTCTAGGCTAAGGAGGATACATAATGAGACTGTAAGCATTGCCATTGACATCACTATGAAAGAAACTTTTATTGATACTAAGTTGGCAAATAGATTTTAAATTGTGAAAGAGGAAGTTAAAAAAGCTCACACACAAGAGTATGATGATGAGATTAATAATTTAGAATTAAGCATAAGGAATACTCCCAAAAATGCAAATTCTATGTCTTGTAGAATGAGGAAGTTGATGTAATCTTGGGGAACTCTTGGTTGAATTCTCCCAATACTTTTACAATGGATATTGATAAAAACTACATCGCATTCAAGTACCTAAACAAGAAAATAATGTTGCAAGACATTAGTTTAGAGCATCTTGCTCTCTCGTCGAATTCAAATCAAAATCAACAACAAAATCACAGAGAATTAGAGGAAAAGTTTAAAAATTCAAATAAAGTCTTATTAGAGAAAGACAAAGAAAATTCTTCCATAAGGAACCTTAATGAAAGGTTGCTTGAACAAATCAAAAGTTTAAAAGATGAGAAACCAAAGAATCAAGATCTTAATAATAAATTCAACAATACAAAAAATAATGAAGAACTTTCATAGTTAAGGGATCGTAATCAAAGCTTACTTAAACAAACTAAGAAGCTAAAGAATGATAAGAGGTTTCTACAGGAGAAGCTAGGGAAACTTACCAACAAAGAAGTATTGATTAGTGAAGAAACAACGATTAACCCAATTAAAGTAGAAAGAGTAGTTGGATGTAAAAACCCAAACCTTCGAGAAAGGAACCAATACAAAACCAATCAACATCAAAAACCAAAAATATTCAAATCCAATTGAAGTAGGGATATCTTGAGACGTCGAAGTACAACTACAAACAATGGAAAATCAAGTTTCTCTACCGATAAACATTTAATGATCAACAAAGAGACACAAGTGTGCAAATAAGACATGCTACCAAACGTGAAACAAGAAAACACTACAAGTATGATGCAAAAGGATCGTGTTAAAAGGATACCTTATCGGAATCCTAATGACAAGAACTGACACTGTAACTAATCAACAAATCAACATTGCTCAAAACAAATAAAATGACCTATATTTCAAAGACTATTAATTCCATTTCAATTGGGAATCACAATACAAAAAGATCATCTTGGAAACCCTATAAATGCACAAGTCCACAAAGTATAAAATTAGGGTGGTATGACACTTTCAAAATTCAATATTTATTGTTACCCACCAAGTTGCACTAGGATGGACATGCTGTTGAGCCGCCAAAGTTGAACAAGTAAATGTTCATATTCAGAGTTCAAAAGTCCAGCTGACCATCATGGCCCCTCTCCCCTTCTTCTTCTATACTGCATTTCCATACCACCTATGGGGAATTGTAATAAGATGAGCTAGCATGATGAATTTTGTAAAGACTTAGCTCCCTAAGACTAAATCATGAGTACATTACTCTAGAGTGTTTTTTTTTACTTTTTAATTATATCATGCAGCCATTGGTAGCGAGTTATAATTTTTAAGTTTTTTCACTCAATTAACTCCAAAGTTGGAGTAGGTACTGATGGTGAGGCCTTAGTGGTTTTTTCTAAGTCTAGTGTCTAATGTATATTACCATGATAGTCGTCATTTTTGAGTCACATGGAAATTACGTTAAGTCCCCCTTAGGATTTTTTAATGTTTTCAATTAACAAAACTTTCCCACAAATCGGGATATTTTATTTGTAATAAATGGATAAGTTGAACAAGTAGTACTAGGAGGCATTATATGCCTTGGGGGTATTCGTTTTCACACTCAGAAATACCCACTTTACCTAAGTATTACCTTTTTGAGGGAAAATAGTGGTTATTTAATCACTTAAAGTCGTTTTCTCTCAAAATTGTCAAATAAAAGACAAATAAAAAGGGAAAAATCAGCAATCCTTAAATCAAGGAAACGTGTCTGGGATATGTTTTCCTTGTATCTATACTCTACTCAAGTGGTGGTGAGTTGTCTCAAGTAAAAGATGGCTTAACTGGAGTGATTTGTCATATACTGGAGATCTCAAGGAAAGAAAGTGCACCTTCTTCTTTACCATGCTTTTTCCCTTGACATGTAAGCCCCTGTGATTTAGAAACATCATGCTTTTGCCTTGAGATGACTTGTGTGCTTTTGTGCTTCGGAAACATCAAGCTTTTCCCTGGATATGACTCACCCTTATGATTGGGAAACATCACGCTTTTCCTTGTAGATAACTCACCCTCCTTCTTAGGAAACATCACTCTCTCATGCTATATAAGAAAGTTGACCTCTCCATCGTAGACTAAATTGAGTTTGGGGAAAGCACTTGATGCTATTGTAATGCTATTTTGTATACTCTTCCAAGAATAAATAAAGAAGACTTTGGAGGTCAAATGGTGTATGGTGCTACATGTGTGGATTTTTTATGTTCATTGGCTAATTATTTGAGGTAATCGTAGATTAGTTTCTTTTGTTTCCTATCTTATTTAATTGGCCCTTGAGTAATGTATCTCTTTAACTTGTTTGTTATTTAGATTTCATTATTCATACATGCAGTTACAGATTTGTATGTTAACTTTATTTAGTGGCATACTATCTAGATTTCATGTGTAGGGATTTCCATATTTAACAAGTTGGTTGGCAAGTGTGGCTAAGTCTTTCAGGTTCTCAAGCTTGAAGACGTGGAGCATTTGAGTGCAATCCTCCACAAACTTCAAGCCTTTGCAGGAACAGAATCCCTCTACCTTCTGCCGAGAGACCCCATAGCCCAAGGATTCAATGCTTGAGCAAGACTCTCTCTCTTTCTCAAAACCTTCTCAATCAATTGTTCTTTGGTTACATATACATGCAAGGCTTGATTTTCTTTTTTTTTAAGGTATATCTAAAGAATCATCTCTTTGCATATCAAAAAAAGTAGAATAGATCTCTATTTACAAAAGTTTCATTTCTTTGAATAGATCTAGCTTGCAATCTATCATTTAGCTAGTTTTACAAGTTAAATCTTAAGGCTAAATATAGCTTCTTTTTAAAGAGTTTAAAATCTAAATGGGCAAACTTTTTGATATTGCTTTCTGTTTTAGGACAGCAAGTAATACCATTAAGAAAAGGCCTTATTTTCTCGCTTATTAAAGCTTAGTTTAGCTAGTTTAGTGTAGAATTTACTCAAACATTTTTTCCATAATTTTTTGTACATTGACCAACACTTTTTTGCAGGGTTTTCCAATAGCATTTTAAGCACCTTTTGCCCCAATAAGCTTGTTTTTTTTGCAGGTTTGCAAACAGCCGAGGGGAGACTCTGTCCAATTTTGGAAGATTTGGAACATCTGGTACCCCCGGAAGCACCCTATTTCATAATAAACTCATCTGAAAACCTTGCAAAGACTTGTGATCCCCCTAACAAATGATCACAAGTCATACCCAAAGAAAAAAGTGTAACCGAAGTAATAAAATCATTGGGCTATACATAGCCCAGTTTTCATCCCCCTTGGGGATTGGTGTCAGTTTTCATCCCCCCTGGGGATTGGTGTCTTGTGGCGTGATTGTTCATTTTGCTTCAAGTCTCTCATATTTTCAAAATTTCATCCAAGAAGCTAAAACAAACCTTAAAATTAACCCACATCACCACATAACATTAGTTAGTCTCAATTTCATAGATTAGCTTAGTTAGATTTGATTTTGTAGATTAAATTTCAATTTCAGCATTTATTTTCCGTCATTTCAATTTGGAAATTAACCAATCCCCTCAGCTCCCCCTAATATTGCTTTGAACCCTTGCGATCCTAGCTCAATCTCGGGAACTCATCAGAACGGGGGCTAGTCAGTGTGGAGTAGTTTAATAGGTGTTGACCCCAAAATCTCACCCTTGAGATTTGGATAGTCAAACGGCCAATCTATCCTTCCAAGCTGGCATTCAGAGGTTATTCTCGATAGCACAGGATCATCATTCAGAGATTTTCCAGGCACATTGATTCTTGTCCTGGTTAGTTAGAGGATGGTTTCTTACATGGGTTGAGTTCAGAGCTTGTTTCAGTGGTTTCCGAGCAGGATCAGGTTTCAATTCCAGGTTTGAGTATGAGAGATTTGCAGCATTATGGGACACTTCTTGCCCATGAGGATCTTATTGACCCCTCACATCAGTTATTTGACAACATATTCTTACTCCTTGTCCAATTTTACTTCCAATGAGTATTAACTTGATGGTATTTGGACAACCTTGCTTTTTGGTGATGAGGTGGCACAGGTGATGACGTGGCAGGGTGAGGTGGCGACCCATGTGGGGCCCACACGCTTAAATCTGGGTCTTTTTCCTCCTAAAATTGGGCCCACTAAGTCGCCCAACACTTGCTAAATAAAAACTGGATAAAGTAAAGAAGTTTCCCAAAGTCATAAAGCGCCTTAAAGCCAATCAAAAGTTAAACTGGGTGAGTTGTCTACTTTATGCTTTAACTTTTAGCTTTCTCCTCTTTCCTTTTCCCAACTTTTCCCTTTTTCTTGCTTTAGCTTTTGCTTTAGCCTTCCACTTTTTCCTTTATTCCCTTTTCCTTCCTCTCTTTCACTCATTCGATCTATTTCTCTCCATGAGGTTAGCCCTTCCCACCTTTTTGGACACAACTTCTTCATACCCAACCATTTTTGACCCATTCGACCTTCATTCTTCTCCAGATAACCCCCAGATTTGACCAGAAGGCTTGGGAAAGGTTTGCTCAGCCAGTTTTAGCAGGTATTCATGCTGTGACACATGGCAAATGGACAAATTGACACTTGGACGAGGAATATTGGCTAGTTTTTTGCCAGTTTGGAAACATCAAGGCGAATTCTTCATGCATTTAGCTATATATGCAGCATTCTTCCACAATTGACAGGTTGATCAATCTATTGCAGGAGCATTCTATCTCTCATTCTAGCTTTGGATTCTTAGTTTCTTGGAGATCATTGTAACAGTTCTTGGTTTTTCTCTATGATGCAACCATTCCTCTTATTTGACATGAATAAAGAGTCTTATGTGGATTCTTGTTGTTGCATTGAATTTCTAACAAATTGCAAGTGTTTGAAGCTCATCCTTCATTGGGGGTCGATTTGGCACCTTTGAAGTGCTCTTCCTTCTAGATTTACTATCTTTTTGCATTCTAATGGTTCGCTTTGCTTAGGGTTTTCCACCAAAATTGATTTAAAATTAAATTTTATGCAGGTTTTGGGTGAGGTTATATAACCCTCATCCCAAAACCATTTTGTGCTTGTTTGATTTGTGTTTTGCAAGTTAAATCTCATCTATCAAGCAGCACGTCCTAGGGTAGCCTCCTTGTGGTTGCAATGCACCAACCCAAAACGAGAGGGTTGATATCAATTGTGACATTAGGATCCACCCCTAAATTAAGCCTAGTTTGATTCCCTCAATCTACAACTGACCTAAAGCTTAAGGTGTCAAATTAAGCCTTAACAATAGGACAATCCATTAGTTGTTATTGCTTGGTTGGAAACACAAGGAGATTGTGTGTGAAGTCAGACAGGCCCTCTCAGACTTCAGTTCTTCCCGTGTTGGACTTCCTGCAGACTCCTGAACGTGAGTGTGAAGTTAGAGGTATACTCTCCCTGTTGGACCTCCGGCAATTTCAACATCCAATCTAAGGGATAGCCTCTAAAGGGCCAAACCTAGATTAGATTTGCTTTCTTGTATCACTCTTTGCACACACTTCACACTCAAACGTTGGCTTGCACTCACGAGAGCCACTTCACAATAAACCTAACAACTTAAGGAACTCATTAATAAATTAAAATTTACCAAGACCATTTCTCAACACATCTTGGCAACATTATATTAAAGATCACTAGGCTCTGGAAACTACCAGAAGCACACTTATATACCACAGGTAAACAAATCACCCGACCCACCCTAGGTTTTGCAAGAGATGGTCTAATCTAAGATCTAGCCAAGTTAAGACCTTATCCATCTTACATGATATACTCTATGATAAGCTTATGTGCAATTGAACAGAAAAATGCACTAAAGTCCCAACAACTAACCATGAATATTGCCACCCCTAATTGATATGATCCAATTCTGGCCCCCACTAAAACACCAAATAAAACACCAGAATTGCATTCCATACATTTCAAATACCAGAATTTTAAAGCAAATTGTTTTATAATCTCAATAGTTTTAATCAAAACAATGCAACTTATATTAATGTTTCTTGTAATTTCTTGAGTAATGTGACCCAACCTTCAATTCCCATTTCTATACAACCTAGGTGGAAAAATTCATGAAGAATGTTAAAATAATAAGCATTAAAAACAAAGGTTGGCACGAGCGAGAGAGATCATTCTAGATCCTGAAGGAAAAGAGTGTAATGTCCCCATTTTTGGACATTATTACATTACAGAGTATTATGCCTACCAGAGTAGCCAGATAGGGGTGACAAATAGTTTGGGAGATATTGAGGGGTTTTATTGGGCCCGACTTGCATCGTTCATCATCAGGATCCATTCCGCATAGCTTGGCTTTGGTTCCCTTTCATTTCGACGATTTCCATAATTTTGAGTTATTATGGGTCATATCTTAATTAAATTCACGAAGATCATAATGGGCAATATTACTTGGAGAAACCTCTTAGTGTAATAGCTCATCGGAGTCGGAAGGAAGAGCATTACAAGATAAGATGATGAGAAGTGACTTTCAGTGGCTGGAGAAGCCATAAGGATGGATAAATCACTTTTTAGAGGTAAAATGGTTAATTAATTAATTAAGTGATTTAATCAAGGAATAATAAAATAAGGTAAAAGTTTCTTGGAGGGAAAAGGTCTACAATGAATTAGGATTTCAAGAAGCTATAAAGGAAGGGTAAAGCAAACACAATTCATGATTATGTTATGATTTGATGTTGAAAGAGTTTCCAGAGGAGGAGGAGAATCAACCTTCTGTTGTTTTGTGGATTTCTGGAGGAAACCACCACCATTGATCGGTTTTAGTGTTGAGAGACACACCCTAGCCTATTGGGGATACCATCCATGTATTTCACCGTACTATTCAGGAGTATCCAATTTGCAGTGTTGGCACAGCTTAGCTAGTGAGGGTGCAAGGGTTAGAGAGGGTTTTGTGTAGCTGCACAAGGCCAGAGATTATCTTGTAGATTCCTTCCAACCCGGTTGAGGACTAGCCAGGGCGCATCTTTTGAGCCACCAATCATCAAATTTTGACGGTGGAATCTCTCAGAGCGCAGCAGACAGCCAGATAATTTGCAGCTCTTGAGGACGGACATTTGGGGTTCTAGATGGAGTTCTGAATCAAATCCGAGGAAACCCTCCTGACCCAGTACAGCATTGGCCAGGGCACACATTTCAAGTCATATAGCAGTAGATTTCGTCGATGGAATCACTAGGGTGCACTCATTGAGCCCAGGAGGTGCACAACCCCCCAGGGGATGACATCCAAAGATTCTGGGGTCCGATCTTCAGTCTATCAGTCATCAGTAGCAGCCTAGAGGACATGGCGCTCAGTTTGGGATAGTTTCCAGGCGATTCTATCGAGTATAGCCACAAGAGCGAGTTTTCTGGAGTTGCAGCAGTTGTCGTGAGTTTTTGGAACTGCATCTTTTTGCCGATCTATACGTGCATGCGCAGATCTGCCTTCATCTTCTGTTCACGGGTATTTTGTTTTAGTTGCTTGTATTCCAGTGACAATCCACGAGATCTAGCTTACGATTTCATCTTCTTTCAGCACATTATTGTATTTCCTACATTTTCCCTCATAATACATATGAATGAGATGGTGTTTGTTCCTTATTCTTTATGCATCATATATTCTTCCTAAACACTAGTTGAATGAAACACATGCAAAGATCACCAAGCATCTTAAAACATTAACTCAAATGCATCTACAAACCCCCAGCATATACAGTGGATTTGACAGTTTAGCAGTGTTCCCTAGACTAGCCGAGTTAGGAACATTACAAAGAGGAAAATGCTTATGCTTGGGGTCTAGGGATTGCTTCTAACAATCAAGTTGAGGCATTAGCATTATAACAGGGTCTATGGATCAGTAATGAAAGGAAATACAAAAGTATAATTTCCATCGAAGATTTAAAATTAACAATCAAAATGTTACACAAACGCCTAAGGCAAGGCCATAGTGTGTTGTCGCAAACCTTCTTCGAGATAATTAAAGAGCTAGAACAGTTTCAAAATGTGGAGTTTTATCATGTGCTCAAGGCAATAAATAAGAGAGCGTACGAATTAGCCAACAGGGCAAGTAGGCTTGAACATGGAACATTTCAAGATAAACAGGCGCAGTCAAGGGTATTAATTCCATAAGAGTAAGTTTATAAACATGGTTATGAAAAGGGTTAATAGAATGATTAAAAAAATTGGGGGCATTAAGCCAGCCACTCTTATCAATAACTAAATAGTTAATGGACTGAATTGGGAATACGTACCGCAACGCTACCAAGTCAAATCGCATGCAATAACATTAACCCTCCCCCCGACACATGCGAGTGAGGCCTGTTCACATAGCATGAAGCTACAGAGGATGATCTATCAACCACAAGCCATCATCAAATTTATCTTGGTTGGGATAATAGAAGATTACAGCGACAATTTGGAGCAAGCTAAGATTTATTTGGAAGGTATGCGCCTATGCATTGAACGGAATTCCAATCAGGACCCTCTCCTAGGCATCTCTGGGAGCCTGATGAGAATAATTAGAGTGGAACCCGCAGTAGGAAATGGTGTTTGGCATTCGAAGGGATGGTATTGCATGGCAATTAGCAATGAAAATTGGAATTTGCAATAAAAATTAGGTGAAAATTGGTTACTGGCAAGAAGAGTTGGGCAGTCACAGAGCAGCAATACAAATTGCAACTGGACAGGCCCCAGCTAACAGTTTGAGGATTGGAAACCTGAGCATCAAACTGATAGATAGAATGGCGCATAGGCACCCAACTCGTTATTCAATCTGTGAAACGATGAAGCCTAAAAGGATAGGAAGGATTCAAAAGGTCGGCGTGACAGCCAACAAGTCAACTATAAATGAGATTCAAGATCAAATTCAAAAGCAGGAAGCTGGGAGAGACAAGGAAATTGCTTTGATACTAGAGGTGGTCCAGCTCTAAAAGAAGTATATTGTGGATCTGAAGGTTGAATATGCCCTGTTCAGGCACACTATCAATGAGTTAGTCAGCATACAAAACATGGCTGCTACCAGGATGCTTCCCTCAATTGGTTCATCAGGAAACAAGGATGCAAATACAGTGTAGCAGTAGATGGCAGTTCCGGGCGAAGAAGTTGGAGTGCAGCAGCTGATCAACACAGACTTGAAGTTATAATGCACCAGGCAAAGTTTAGTGTTTTCTATGTATTTTAAAGTCAGTTTATTAGTAGATTCCTTTGTTAGAATATACCCCATAGGGAGGGACAAAATCCATATTTTGGACTTAGATGTTATGCCACAGATATCAGGGTGCAATTTTTTTGGTTATGTTTCTATCTTTTTTGAAAAACGTAAAACTTGGTATGTAACATTTTGCCGAACAATACAGATGTGGCACTTTTGCTAATATGAAATATAATTATTCTTGTTCAAAATAAAAATAAAAAATAAGCATTAAAAACACAATAATCGAAGACGAAGCCGAACTTCACCTCCTTTTCCTACAGCTAGGGTTTTCCATCGCCACCATGAAAGCTCCTTCAAATTTGTCCTTCTTCAAAGTGTTCATAGTGCATAAAGCTCAGGAATGCTCATTCAGACGATTTGTTAATGTGCCTCCAAGCCACACCCTCTGTGGGTCAATGGTTGAGCTTGCATTCCCTCCAACTATGAATCTGAATGATTTGGTGAAGATTGTCCGAAGAAGCAAGTCAGGGGGGGCCTCCGTGATGGAATAGAGCTCACAGCCTTTAGGAAAATTGCTGTAAATTCCTCAAAGAGGACCAAGACCTCCAATAGACAATCAAATTTTGGAAAAAACCAGAAAATGTTCCTAAACTGAACACTCAGTATGCAGAGCTTAAGTAAAAATGTCTCTTGTTTGCTGTCAAATCATGACCGAGAAGTTTATATGACCATGGCCAAACCTCAAAACCTTGAAAACTTGGATCCAAAGCCAATGGGGTACCTCAATGAAAGGTGGAATTCAAATTTATTTTGTGGTAAGGGTTTCTTTCGCTTTCGCTTTCAATTCAAAGACAATCACGATTTAATTTTTCATAGCAACCCATGGTTTCTGGGAACTTGTGGGATTTATATTAATCAATGGTCTCCATACTTATATCCAGAGAAGCAGATTCTACCTTATGTTTTGATATGGGTGAGACTACCCCATCTCCTTAATCTCTAGGATGTTGAAACTCTCAAGGAAATAGGGAATAAACTATGAATATTTTAGATAAAGTTGAGGCAAGATTGGGCATGTTCACTTGAGCCTGAATCTGTGTTTAAGTAAATCTTGAAGGAGGCCTTCTAGAGGCAATAGAGTTTCAAATAGACAACTAGATACATGAGCAAAGAATCGAATAAGATACAACGGTTGCCATGAATATGGTCACTTCAACAAGCATTGCCCAAAGAAGTCTACACCTTACTGTCGAGAAAGAGGAAGAGTTCCAAAAAGTGTCTAGATCCTCAAACAAAATCAAGGTAGCCCTTGGCTACTTCCCAACACAAAAACGATGCAAAAGAATTTCCAAGCCAAAATAGATTCTCAACATTAGAAACTGTCCAAGAAGAGGAAGCTCTTAATTCAAGAAAATTAACCCTCACTCCCCCTCCAACAAAGTAGAAAAATCCTACAAGAAAGGAATTGCCAAAGAGATCAATTCAAAGAAATGATCCCCAACAATCACAACCTTTTGAAGACATTATAGAAAAAACAGTTCAGGCTCATACACACCAGGAGCAAGCTAAGATTTCAGCACAGGATCCTTGGACCACACACTCATGAGACCCTCCAAAGAAAGACACAGTTCTAGAAGACATTAATAAAACCCAGGGGATAAAAGAGAAAAGGAGGTAGTGAAAGCAATGCCACCAAATCCTGTAAGAAAAATCACTTCGTCAAATTTCACAGACCATGTAAGAAAAAATATAGCTTTGGGGTCTTAGTCCACATGGAACTCGTCCCTTTTAAACAAGAAAGATGATTTGTAGCTTCTTCAAAGTCACCCCTGAATCGGAATGTTTGTCTTTTATATTTTGTTATTCATCCAATTTGTAGAATAATACTCTCATAGGTCCAGTAAGAAAAGGAAATCTATTGGCAAGAAGCTAAGTCTGATTCAAGTCTACTCATATGTTGACATGTTGTCGACCAGCTTGAAGTTGGAAGTGTTTTTGTCTCTTGTACTATGGCTTGGTAAAGTTGAGGCCCCTTTGTTTTTAATTCAATCTATTATCCACCCAGTATGTTTTTTATAAAGATAGGCATTAAAAGCACCAGAAGAAGAACTGTCAGAAAGCATGTGATAATTTCAAGAATCCAGAGGCCACCAAGAAAATACACAAAGGCTAATATTAGCACAACGTAACTCTTTTGTCTTATGTTCCAATATCGGTACATCATTTGATAGGTCAGCTTCCACAATCATTAGTCCAGGCTCAAAACCTCCAACAACCAAATCATTCGAGTCGAGACACGTCAAAACCTATTTAGATATGACTCAATTTCTCTAGGATTTCTATTATGTACAGCAGGTATCAAAATAAAGAATAATTTCATACACAACCTGTCAAAACTACAGCTTTAGAATGATAAGATTCCATCACATCTTATGGATTAGATGCAGCATATTCCACAGTGCTAATAAGTTCTTTTTCTTCTCAATCACAGATTCTCTACCATACACATTTCATCGTGCATTGCTTTCTCCCATTAAAAGTTTGCAATTTCTAATAGCTGAATTTCTTCCAATGCAAACTGGAATGATTACCTCCTCAGATTCTGTAACAATGTCCATCTTTGTACTTTTCCGCAGGGATAGAAATTTTTCACGAGCCTACAGCAAAAATACATCATTTTTATCTAAAATATTTGAAAACAAAAAAGATTTTGGAGTTGAAATAATAAGACTGAACTATAAATATGCTACTAATATTTACTTCAATCTTATTTATAGTCTGATTTGATAATCACAATATAACATGAGTATGCAACTAGATCACAATAAATGGTCTTATCTGAAAACACCTTTCAACAATGCACAAGCCTCTGAAATAGCATATCTTACATGATACATCTAAATCTTAACACTGCCCTACATTGCAACCAACATCCCCAAGACTACCTAAACAACGTTTCCAAAATGCATCATAAACTGTAATATTCCAAGTTGGAAATTTTTGTACTTTTCTTGTTGGATTTGATTTTCAGAGACAAAGGGGCTTATGCATGCAACATTATTTTTGCTCATATAATAAACATCAGATCTGATATATATAAATAGGTACACCAAATCTCCTTTTATTCAAATTCCATAAGCTTGCAAACAACAATACAAAGTTTACCATAGAGGATAGAAATATAAGAAGGAACCTGATCTAAACTGCTGTGGCTAATTCTCCATAGAAGATAAATAATCGCAGACTGGAATATCAATTTGGAGAGGCTCCTTCATTGGTGGATCAGAACTGGACTATAAATAATGTTATGCTGGTTGTTTATACCCAAAAAGCAAGTCCACGATTTTGTTTAGTAGAGGGAATGGATCCCTGGCAGCAAGAATATGAGCAGCAGGCAATATAAATTCAATCTACAGTCCTGTGTGCATCTTTCCATATCCAACTCGGCCTCGATTTATATGCAAACGTCCAGCGATTGGTAACACGTCCCTCTCAATTAATAATTCGGCACTAACATATGAATTTATTCCTGGAAGATGGAGAAATCGGCCAGCATAGAATGGAGACTTGTGCTACCAAGAAGGTGACTTGCTGCCACAAAGATTGCGCCCAGATCACACCCAAACTCCGATCTGAAGTGGACTCGATTCAGGAGATAGCTCACCCAGTTATGAGAGTTAGTGATTCACCCTACGATCTGATCAGAAAAGGTAAGCTCGGCCCTTAAGACAGCCCACACGTCCTCCACACAGCAATACTACAATTTATTCAATGCAGCTCAACCCTCCTTTACAGATTCTGATTGCACAATGGAGAGATTCGACCCTTAAAGGTCATGACAAACGCTTTTCAGATTTGATGCCCTTTTCACAGGAAAGATTCAGACAACCATGAAGAATTTCGCCCGGCATTAATAAATATATATTATAGATGCCCACGACCAATACACAGGCCTCACCCAAGAAATCACTGCTCCCTCACTAATTATTCAAGAGGTATATCAAACTCGACCCCTTCTACTCGAAATTCAACCTCTTCACTGAGTTTTGACTCCTCCACAAACAATTTACCTCACCAAGCCAAATAACTCAGTTCCAATGAGGCACAAATAATAGATCTGGGTGATCTATTCCCAATATTGATTAGGATGGATAGATTTGCCATCGAAATCAATGTCCGTTGAGGGTTTCAGTTCTCAACGCCCAAAAAGCCACGAGAGCTTTCGATAATCTGATTTGATTGATTTATTGAATGAACGAGGAGAATTCCTCTTTTTTCCCCTTTTATATTTTCTGTTTGAGAAATAATTAATTTCTCCGTCAATTAATTAATGAGCCACTTGTATTTATTTCACTTTATTTAATAAAGTGACTTCTCCCTTTTCCTTTGCTTTTCTTCAATTAATGACTTGGCCAATATTATTTAATATGCTTTTTCAACCATTTTGACTTAAGCCATTAGTTAACTCCCTTTCGAATACCCGACTCAGCCTACGGGAATTAAATAGGCTAGTGAGTTGCTTTTTTTGGTTTCTTTTGGCACTAAGCAGGAGGGGACATTACATAAACAATGAATGACCAGCAAGCCACATCTGACGAAAGGTGATTACATGTAGTGCATTTTTAACTTTAAAAACCTATTGGAGAGGTGGCATGTATATTTTATTGAAATAGCTATTTGTCTACCAATGATATCATACAAAAAGGTCATAGAAACCCTATAGCATGGCCTCCATTTGGTCTTTACTTGGATGTTACCCTGTGCAACTGACTCACTGGAGGACAGCAACAGCAGGTAGACTTCAGTCATTGATACAAGCAAGTGCATTTAATTAGCTTTCAGTGGTCAATTAATGTTTCAGCCAAAAAGATGCATATTACAAGAAGTCATTTTCTCTTGTAAAAGATGAGATACAGGTACGCAAATTTGATATTAAATAAGCAGCAAGGTTGGTATTTAGAGATTAAAGGGGGTTGCCAACTTCTGTTAAGGTAATTTTTGTGTGACAGTGACCCTTGTTTTTTTGCAAAGAGCACTGTTCCTCTGAAGGATGCAGATGTAGACACCTTTACATGTCGTGAACTTTTCACTTCTTGTTTGCATGCTATTGTTGATCATAGGAACGACTTACAGCTCCCATGAAAAGTTAGAAGCAATTGCCAATTGCAATCCATGAGGCTCAAGTGAATAATGGTTATTTTAAAATGATTATCTCAATTAGAATACAATTTCGAAATTCACCATTATAGTCCAAAATCGATATCAAGCTTGGAATATTTAAAAACTCATTTGCAATCTGAAGTTAAATTTCAATTTAGAACCATCTATCTGAAAACTGCAATTGTGAGTTATCCGTTTCAACTTCCAGAATTCACATTTCCTTTCCTTGTTCCTATTTCCTTATCATGGAAACTAGAACCTGACAAACTAGCCACTTCAAATAAACCTTTAACAAGAAAAGGCTAAGTAAGGCACCTGATCATAATGAAGACTAGCTTTGTCAAAGCGCTTCCGGACTTCCTGCATCAATTTTTCCCCAGTTCATCAAAAAACTTCGGTCTCTCTAGTCTCATAAGTTAGAACAGTTAAAATGAAGCAATAAAATCAAGAATGGTCTTTAAGCTAACAGAAACTCTACGATCTCCAGTTAATGGAGAAAAATAAAAAAGTGATGTTCTTAGCATTTCAGTATTCATAAACCAGTCAAGAATGTCATAGCAAGCATAGTTGCATTAAAAGCACATCCCCGGATCTTCTTTGCACATAATTTTAATACCAGAACTCCAGGAAAAACCACTCAACCCAAGTATAGCTTTTAGCTATTTAACAAGACCAGAATTTAAAAACACTCTGAATCACACATGGCAGCTACTAGAAATACCATACATGACCTTTGCTGAACCCTACAGACTCATCAACAACAAACATGCTGGTTTATGTTGCAGAAATTAGGTAGCCAGCTGAAGTATAGCTCTCTTTACTTATCACCCATAAACTGATGGGCAAATAGAGTTGGTAAATAGACCCTTTGAAAATCTGCTGCAG
>ML783728.1:555886-569295 GCA_009831015.1 Picea engelmannii
CCTACAGACTCATCAACAACAAACATGCTGGTTTATGTTGCAGAAATTAGGTAGCCAGCTGAAGTATAGCTCTCTTTACTTATCACCCATAAACTGATGGGCAAATAGAGTTGGTAAATAGACCCTTTGAAAATCTGCTGCAGTGTATTTAAAGATCAGCCATGACAATGGGATGTACCTTTACCTATGGTTGAGTTTACTTGCAATTATGTCGTTAACCGATCTATTGGTCAGTCTCCTCTTAGAATTGTTTAGGGAAGAAATGTTGGACTAACTTTGATTTTTCAAGGACCAAATCCCTTTTGCCATGCTCTAGAAGATTCTTGGTGGGCCTTGCATCATATATATTTGGAAAGCCCAAGGAAGGTAAGCCTAGAAGGATCCATGACATTGGATGGATTTTGACATGGGTCAGTCATGTTAAGGTCATTGGTTATTTCTTATGCCTTGATTCCAGATGAGAGGAGAAACCGATCTAGACCCTGTTAGAAAAATTTTCTACCCTCCAATCAGATCTGATATATGGGTAAAATCAGCAACAGAAAAGGGCTATTTCAAGGAGAGAATGCCCCAATTGTCACAAACAAGCCTCCTCTCCACTCCAGATGGTACGTTCCAATCTCAGGGGTGAGTCCCTATGTACCAGGCTACTGATTTGTTAGCTGATTTTCTGCAAAAAAAATGCACAAAAACAGCAGCAAAAACTGCCTTGGACAGCATGTAAACCATAGTTACCAGAACCGGACCGGTTGTTGAACCGATCGACCCAAAAAACCGGAACCGAACTGGAACCGGAAAAAAACCAGATCAAAAAAAGTCTCTAAAAATACATAAAATTTTGAAATTTTGAAAAAAAACACATATTCATGTGCATCCATGTGAATCCAAACCATTATACAAAAATTTGCAAGTTTCTCATATATATATAACAAGTAACATTGTATAAAACCAAAATAGCACTAACAGTAAGTGCACTCCATAGTCATATGAATATCTGAATCAAAATACATCATCAAAAAGGCTCTAAATGGCCTATAAAGTCTAAAAATAACTCTAGAGTCTAGGCTAGATGCTAGAGACTACACAATCTAATAGTCTAATAGTCTGAATCTGCATACTGAAACTCCGACTCGAACTAAGACTCAAACTCAGAGTCATCATCTACATCCTCAACGTGAGTAGACTCAACAGGGGGATTCCGAGCCTGGCTTGATTCCCCTGGTCCAGAAGGCAAAGATACAGTTGCAACATCAGTGCACACATTCTCTTGATGTGGCCGGGGATCCAAATCCATCCAGGAAAGGTCTTCATTCTCAAAAGTTGTTGGCTGAGTCTCTTTCTTTTTTTATTTTTATTTTTAATTTGCAAATCCCCTCACTTTTCTGGTCGTACGACGGTTGTATGGACACGACCGGTTTGAGGAAAAAAAACTGGTTCCGTACGGAACCGGTCAAAAGCGGTTTGGATGTCCGGTTTGAACCAGTAAGCCCTGTGAACCGGTCGGTTTTACCGGTTCTGGTAACACTGGTGTAAACACTCTACCAAAGAATTAGGAAAAGATAGAGTAAATTTGTTTGGAGGGATCCTGCAATGTTAGCATGAGAGAGATGAAAGAAATAAGGAAAGAAACCACTTAAAAGATAGATAAATATCACAATAAATGGTAATGAGCTACTAACCAATTTGCAAGAGTAAAAACATCATACCGACAAGAAAGAAAGTTCAACAAGAACACAACACTTCTTTATTAAAGGCTTGCAAAGGGTTGATTGCGCCACAATAGACAAGTCCAAAACCAATATAATGATTATCCTTGCTCAAAGAGAGAGTAGCTAGACTAGGAGAGAATGACAAAAGAGAGATAGATAGTGTATGTTACTGCTGCAAAAATCCGACCGTAAACCAATGTAGCTCACTCCAATATATAGCAATGTGGGCGCACTTCACCAAGAGATATCATGAGGGAGCATTAGTAGGAAAATAAGGAAGGTAAGTTGCATGGTAAAGGGAGTATGAGTGAATAGGATCCATGCGCAAGGAGAAGTGGATTAATCCCACCCACGTGTGAGAGTGAAAGAAGAGTGAGGCGTGTTAAGTGAAGAGAAGAGGGGGTTTGTGCCCTAGATTTTAGGGAGAGCACATGGGAGAATGGAGATTAGGGAGAGTAGAAGGAAATCAAGCATTACATTATCTGTGTTGAAGTCCAGAAAGGAGAAAGTGGTTCTCCAATACATATCTCTACAGATGAGCAGATAAGTAGACATTTTGGTAAAGCTTCTATCCAAGATGAAAGAGTTTGCATACTCAAGCTGGAGCTCGTGGAGACGACTTCCTTATTGAAAAAGGAAAGACTCCCAAGTTGGGAGGGAGCACTAATGTATTATTGGACAGTCATTTTTCAGTTCGAAAAATGGTCCAGGATGAGCAGATTCTTGGACTGATACGCAACCTTTTCTTGGACTGATATATGCCTTTGTTATGGATTGATATATGCCTTTGTTATGGACTGATATATCACTCTGCTTCCTCACCCATATGCAGCATAACAATTGTGTAGGAAAGAGGGTCGAGCTCTTGCTTAAATAGGAGTGGAGAGGTAGAGAGGTGATGGCTCGAATTAGAGGCTTGAAGGCATGCTTGACATAACTCAGCTTCACACTTTAGTTCAAAAATAGAACTTGACTTTCCTCTTCAGTTACAACTCGCCCTTGTCATGGCAATGCATGTTATGACAACTCAACAATTGACTTGACCTTGACTGGACATGCATGTGAACTCCTCAGCATGCATGCATGCAATGAATGCCATGCATGCAACATGCAACTAAACATGCATGCAATGCATGTCATGCATGCAACATGCAACTAGACATGCATGCAACATGCAACTTTGTGCAACTATGCAACTTATGCAACTTTATGCAATTCGACTTTTACAACTTGTCCTTTTACAATTTGAGTTCAACAACTCATTCAACTTGACTCTTAACATGGCAATTCGAATTTCCTCATGGTGGATGGTGTTACACGTGCCAACCTACTAGATCAATACATTTACATCATTTGCAATATCAGGAAAATGTTTGTTTCTAGCTCATAGGAATTTTATGTTCACCCTAACTTTTGTTAGATGCCTTGACTTTTCCTCATGGCTCACAAGGCTTGACTAGGCTCACAGAGGTTTTACGTTCCCCCTGAATTTTGCACTAGTCTGTCTATGCTCATAGAGGTTGTACGTTCCCCTTGACTTTTGCACTAGACTGTCTATGCTCATAGAGGTTGTACTTTTCCCCTGACTTTTGCATTAGACTTACATCTTGACTTTTGTCTTACCTTTGCCTTGGCTTGACTCACAAGATCATTTAGCATCTCGTTCATCCTGACTTTTGGTTTGACTCGCAGAGGTTGTACGTTCCCCCTGGCTTTTGTCAATACCTCACAAGACTAGTTGATTCTCCAAATCTTTCTGGATAGCCTCAAGGTGGCCCATATGGCCTCTCATTGGAGAATGACTGTCGATGCTGCCAAATTTAACATCCTCAAGAAGTCGAGAATGTCTAAACATGTCACTTCTTGATAAGGGGTGTCTCGACACTCCTTAACATGCACGAACATTCCAAGAGAATTTCCAAATTTGGTGAAGAAATTAATCAAGAATGTTGGAGAAACACTCACAATGTTATTCCTAGTCGAATGGAGACATTTTGTACCTATCCACAAGTTCTACAATATGTGGGAACCTCAAGTACAAGGTATCTAGGGGGAGACAGGTTCTGAATCTCTGATACTACATTGGTAAAAGAGATATATTGTTTACCAAGTTTGTCTTTTATGGTTGAAAATCTTTTATACAAACTACGAAATTATAAAATTAAATGTCCATTCAACATTGAGATCTCAAACAATTCCAACTTCACATAATTCTTAAGCGAAATTTCAATCAATGCTAACCATATCTATGAGTCCCTAGAATGCACTACAACATACATTAATGTCATGGGCTTGGTAGCTATCATTTTATCTATATTGAAACAAGATTGAGGTTAAATTTTATTGGTAGGGACATATAACACAACATACATACATGATTGAAATCATCTTTTAGTGTTAATCATAAGAACTAAAACTTTGCTCTAGTGATATGAAGTGCTAAAGTAAAATTTTCCGTAGGGACAAAAAAGGGATAGAAAATAACAAGAGAAGAAAACAACAATAAATGTTGTACAATAGCCCCAAGCATTATCCACCCCTACGTGCTACCTTAAAAACAACTATCCATAACGACAACAATAAATGAAAAGTACCTTCACATCTTGTAGATCAATATTGACAAACTGTGTCAACTTGTCATTTAACATGTGCTCCACCTGAAAACCAAAAAGTATAAAATGATTAAAAACAAAGTGATTACTTTTCCTTTAAAAGCATAATTGAAAATTTCAAAATATTCAACAAAACCATAATTTAAATAAGTTATCACAACATAATTTCAAAGGTCTCTCGTGATGGGAAAATATTTAAACGTACAAAAAGTAAGGATTTTAATCTACAATTTGGTACTAAATTATTGTATAGTGTTAACACTCATTCTCTGGGTAATTTCCGAACAAAATATTTCAATTCATAATTTTATTACATTCAATTCTATATGTTCCTCCACCCGTGGATAAGGTGTAGTGAGAAGTCTTAAGATACAAGGTCAAAACAAATGTTGATCACCACCATTAAATATAATTTAGTTGAGGCAATTAAATACCTTGTTACTTGATGTATAAAAACAAAGCTTATGGTGGCTTTTTTGGACATTGAAGATGCAGGTAACCAGTTCACTAGCGAGGAGCAGGAAGATCAGTGCCACGTGAAAGCTTAATACAATATGAATGTATCTTAGAGTGAAATGTATCTTGGGTCAATATGTTAGGCAAGCAACCTATAGGAACACTTGGAACTCTAGTTTGATGTATATATTTTTGTCTATAGAACTATGTATTATAATGTCTTTTGTAGGGGGAATCCCATAAACAGTAAATGCATATGTTGTTAGCCTCAACACAACACAATTTTATTTATATTAATGCAATTTTAGTTCAAGTTAAAAAAAAATGCAATATGGTGATGCATTTGATGATTCCATAAACAATCAATAGATTATTTGTATGTATATTATTCCTTCATACTTATAATCATGCATCTCTAAAATCCAAGCATGGTGTAAAGTGATAACGAAGGATATACCTATGATCAAGAAGATTGAGGGATTCATTCCCCTAAGCAGTCACGTGGAGAAAAAAAACGAAATTTACATTAATGTCCACAAAATAACATAAAAGCATACACGAAAAATGGGTAGAACCAAAAAAGGTGTATAAGAGGTTAGCAAAAAAAAAACAATAGATATAGTCCTAAGAATAAGGACAACAAGTTGCATGGATAAGTTAGACATACATGTCAACAAAATCAGTAGTGCGTATATCAACACCAAGTCCCTACTAAATGTTGATGTTTTACCTATACATCTAGCAGTTGCAGTTCTTCTTTATTACTATAATCATTTAGCACATTAGTTGCATAAATAAGATCACTGAAAGAGAGGCAATCACAAAAACAATAGAGACACATAGATTATCCTGGAAAACCCTCATGGGGGAGAAAACCCAGCAAAAACTTCCTCGATATAGATAGACCAAAGATCAAACAGAAGATCCTCCTCTACTCCTTCACTAAGAAGAGCAACGCACCACTTAACCAAGAAATACCAAGAGATAGACCAAAACCCTCCTTGACGTCACCCCCAGTTGCAGCAACTTCTCGTCCAAGACTTGCGCACTGCAGCGCTAGTTGGTGAGTGTCCAAATGAGGCACTGACCTCTCTTATAAATAGTGGTCTGGCCAACCTATAATTAAGTCTGGGCCGACCTGTCACTTTACCCTCTTAATTTACAATTAACTATCAAGGCACAATAGGGCCAACTTTTACTAAGGCACAATGAAATATCCTTGATCCAGTTGATCCGGATATCTACTGTTGAACTACTGTTTTTTCACTGAGATCTAATACTCTGGGGTTTCTGGATGCGTTTAAGTTAATGTGTGAACATGCTGTGTGATTTTCGCATGTGTGTTTCATTCATTTAGTGTTTTAGCAGTATAAAGAGAAAGCATGCAAAAGGAAGGACAACACAGCTCACTGATATATATAATGAGGAAAAAGCATGAAATACAATAATAGGTTGGAAGCAGATATACTAGTCATCAGTTAGATCTCATGGATCATCACTGGAATACAAATCAACTAACAAGAAATACCTGTGATAAGAAGATGAAGATTGATCTGTGTATGCACAGATAGAAGACAAAAAAACAGTCTGAAAGCTCACGGCAACTGTTGTAGATACTGAAAAACTCACCCTGATGGTGACACTTGTCGAAATGAACTGGAAACTATCTCAAAAGGAGCGCCCTGGCCTCGACGTTGATCCTGGTAACTGTCGTACTGAAGATCCAACCTCTGAAGCTCTGGATGTCACCCCCTGGGGGTTTGCACACCTCTTGGGCTGTGGGAGTGCGCCCTAGTGATCCCACCAGCGAAATCTAATTATATGTGTCTCGAAAGGCTCGTCCTGGCCTCCTCTGTAATGGGTCGAAAGGGTTTCCTCGTATCTGCCCCGGAATACCCCCTAGAACCCCAAATGTGCTTCCTCAAGAGTAGCGCACTTTCTGATTGTTTGTTGCACCCTAGGAGATTCCACCGTCGGAAACTGACGACTGATGGCTCAAAAGATGTGCCCCGGCTAGCTCTCAAATGAGTCTGAAGGAGTCTGCAAAATACTTCTTTGTCTCGTGCAGACAAACCCTCTCTCTAACCCTTGCACCCTCAGTGGCTGAGTTGCGCAATCATTGTACTAGATCTCCTTAATGGCACGATGAAATACCTAGATGGTATCTCCAATAGGCTAGGGTGTGTCTCTCAACACCGAAACCAATCAATGGTGGTGGTTTCCTCCAAAAACCCACAAAACAAGGGGGTCAATCTCCTCCCCCTCTAAAAACATCTCACATCAAATCATAACATGATCTTGAATTAGGTTCTTTACCCTTCCTTTATAGCTTCCCGAAACCCTGGTTCGTTGTTGACCTTTTCCCTCCAAGTGACTTTTACTTTATTTTATTATTCCTTGATTAAATCACTTAATTAATTAATTAAATAACCATTTTACCTCTAAAAAGTGATTTATCCATTCTTGTGGCTTCTCCGGCCATTGTAAGTCACTTCTCATCATCTTATCCTATAATGCTCTTCCTCCCTATTCCAATGAGCTATTACACTAAGAGGTTTCTCTAAGTAATATGCCCATTATGACCTTCTTAGTGAATTTAACTAAGATATGACCCATAATAACTCAAAATTACGGAAATCGTCGGAATGCAACGGAACCAAAGCCAAACTGTGCGGAATGGATCCTGATGATGAACGATGCAAGTCGGGTCCAATAAAACCCCTCAATATCTCCCAAACTCTCCGTCACCCCTCTCTGGCTACCCTGGTAGCCATAACACTCTGTAATGTTTTAATGTCCCAAAATGGGGACATTACAGTCCTCCTTGCCGGAATATTGCTTGTCCTCGACCAATAACTGAATCCAACTACATATGATACTAGGGTCCCATATCCACCTCTGTGACACAAGGTAGACTCCCCTCAAGATGTGGCCTCTCGAAGTGCTCACCACGCATGACACCAACATGCTCCTGATGAATAGAATGATCAATGGCCAAAGAATCTCAGTCAACTCCCGAAGCAACCACTCTACTCGAAACTCAACGCCATCAAACGTTGAACTACCAAGCACTCCAATCCCTGGATCCCATATTAGATTGTGAACTGCAATGCCTCGTGAAATATAGTCTTGTAACATATCAATACCATGAGTCTCCTACAAATAACACACGGTCTCAACCCGAAATGAGTCTGTCCTCCAAGACCGTACCAACCCCAACACGACCTCCACCAACTGAACATGTTGTTGCCATAGTGAGGTACTACAAGGCCTCAACAAATCACCAACAAGTGACATGCTCCCCCCAATACTGAAGCTCACCGGAAAGTCAAAGTGACTTCCCCCTGCAAAGATCCACTCGTCTCCATCAGTCAATGAAATGCCCAGCCCTATAATCCCAAGGTCCCATGCTAGTCTTTGACAGGGACCATCATGTTGACGCTGCACTACTCTGATCATGACTGTCTGATCAAAGTGTACATAATGGATCCTCTGCTCATGTATCCTCATAAGATGAATCAAACTACTGACCAAATGGACTCTTGAATCCCATGTTAAATTTGGAAGTCCATCACTTCCAATCCCCACTAACTGTTGATGTGCTCTACTGATTACTGTCGAAATCCCTCCACCCTCATCCCAATGATAATATGAATATGTATCAACCTCTAAGATATCCTCTATCCCATGGCCTAAGATACTCCCCATCACGCCCAAGGCCTCAATTATCCATCTCTGATGATCCACCCCTATCATGTTGTATGCAATAAAGACACTCCTGTCAGGAGGTCTCAGCCTACCAACTCTCCATGTCCCCTGCCACTATCTATCTCCCCCTGTGTTGTTGTCAATGATGAAGGTATCGAGAAAGGCTATCATAAATATCTACAACCAACTATAGGACTGGAAAGTATCATATGCCTTGGTCAATCCCAAGGACTTGACCAAAAGCTCGTCCACTGGCACCCATGGTAAATAATCGTCTGTACTCGTCACTGAACACCAACCATATGACCCTCGACAAATTCCGAGTCCAAGTCCAAGTCCAAGTCTGAGTCCAAGTTTAAAAATATTGGCTGAAAATAGGAGAAGGTAATGACACATTGTGGATCACTCAGACACTTGCAAATCAGAGTTTTAAGAGAATTTCAAGTGCAGAAAATTCTGATGTGACCAAAATTGCAGAGTGCCAAAACACCCCAACCATAAAGATCTAATACTAATTGATATGGGCATGAAACAACAATAAGAAAAATCATACAAAAATATAAAATCCAAGAGATTCAAGCAGGCAAATATGGAGGAGATTGATGCAATGTACACATGTTGTACATACAAAACTGTGGGAGAGTGATCAGGCTTGACCGTCTCTCCAATCAAAATAAATAAAAGGTAGTGTAAATTTAATATTTACAACAAATAAAAGGTGAGTGTAAATTTAATATTTACAACAAATTTACTAGGTCACCTACAAATTATTTCAATATTTACAACAAGTTGGGCCAAAGATAAAATGCAGAGTGTAAATTTCAATTAAAAATTAAAATACATGGTCTGACCAACTCCACTAAGAACTTAGGGACCAAGTCTCATCACTTGGCCATCTAGGAGGGGGCCACATTGGCAGGCCTTAACCCCTTGATGTAACACTAGATGTAAAGCTTTTTAATTACCAAATATAATGTAATACTGATAAAGACCAACTACTTAAGCTACTCTTCATCAGCCACTTAATCTACTGCCAAAGTGAATTCAAAATATATACTCCAAAACTAATAATATGTTCTTATCTAGAAAGAAGTCATACCAAGGAGGAGTCGAGATCCTTAAGATACTCAAATTTCAAAGCATATGCTGAGAGATTGAATCACAATCCTTAACAACAAAAGACCATGCAGTGCTTGATTATTTCATCTTTTTAGAGGTACTTCAAACTTTAGTTAGAATTTTAACCATTTGTTATGACAAAGATGTAGAAATTTCAAGAATCTGATTTATCGATAATTCAGAATTCCACCTCAACCTTGAAGTATCCCGAATCTATTTCCTATGAACTTTCGGCCTTAGGGCTGAATCTGAAAATATTAAATTACGGCAGCGAATACTTCACCTCTTCAACGCAAATCACAAGGCAGCCAAAATAAATAAATACCAATCAGGTGTCCTTAATGCAACAATGTTTCAGCTCTTAGGTCACACTTGCCAAGCAACTCACAGATCTGAAAATGACTTGTTGCAGCAGATTATTACAACAGTAAATCCCCCCCTTACCCATCTAAATGTGTGTTAAATCACTTAACAAATTCTGTTCAATGTTCTATCAAATCATCTCCATAACCAGCTCTAGGATCTACTCAATGATGAAGATAACATAAGCTGAAATTCAAATCTACAAGTACACAAATTTTGGACAGCTGAAACACTTTATAGATAAAATGATGTACAAGTACATACCACAGCTCAACACAAGCTGGTACAAGTCAAGCTCCCCAAAATCTAGCTAACGCATCCACCAAAATAGCAAACCCTAGCCACCAATTGCTCCTAGCTAAGAATCTCTCCCATCTAAAACCGGTTGCTCCACCAAAGATCCACAACAGACAAGTATAACACACTAGCAAGTCCTCTACACATTCACTTGCATCACACAAGTGTACAAGATAGTCTCCCTCTATCTTCTCCATGTCGAGCACTCCAAGTAGTACTAGGGTTTCCAAATGCCACAACACCCTAGTCTTTTTCTCTCGCAAGAACTACAAGAACAAGCGATCTTTTGCTCCTCTAGGGTTTCTCCCAAACCCTAGCCTCCTTGTCTCCTTAGGGAAAAACCCTAGCCACCAACTACTCCTAGCTAGGAATCTCTCCCAAAAAAAGTTGGTTGTTCCACCAAAGATCCACATCAAGCAAGTATAAGACACTAGCAAGTCCTCCTCAACACATTCACTTAAATCACACAAGTGTACAAGATAGTCTCCCTCTATTTTCTCCACGTCAAGCACTCCAAGAAGTACTAGGGTTTCCAAATGCCACAACACCCTAGTCTTCTTCTCTCACAAGAACTACAAGAACAACTGCTCTTTTTGCTTCTCTAGGGTTTCTCCCAAACCCTAACTTCCTTGTCTCCTTAGGGAAAAACACTAGTCCTAATCTTCTCTTGAATTCCGTCAAGAACCCTTGTGTTAATGTTTAAGCCATTATTATAGTTCTTTGCATTTCAATAGATAACAATAGCATAATACAAGATCACTGAGAAATACACAATCACAAGAGACACGACATTTATCCTGGGAAACCCTCTAGGGGAAGAAAACCCAGCAAAACTTCCTTATTATAGATAGCCAATACAATGCCAAGAGATAACTCAAACTAAAACAAAAGTTCCTCTCCCAAAGATGCACTGCTCTCTCTCCTCCTTCTGCAATTCTGAAACTTGTCTCTCAAAATGAGCAAGTGAGTTGTGTCTAAGTGAGGCGCTAGCCTCCTTATTTATATTAGACTCGCACGTGGGAAGTGTCTCTTCACTGGCAAGGCCGACTTCTCCAAGTGGGTGGTTATAACCACCTTAATTACACTCTGGGGCCTCTTTAATATCTGTTGGGGCCGACTTCTTATTCTTACCTATTATAATTATCATTTGACCAATCCGCAAAAGGGGATTTGGTCCTATTACAATAGCCGACATGATCAATCCACAATGGGGATTGATCCAATGAATAATATATCAAATAATAATAAGAATACTCTTTGCAGTTACATTATTTCAACACTCCCCCTTAACAAGAAGTGTATTCTTCAGCAGCATCATGCGAGAGAGAGAGGACAACATCATCAACAGCATCAAGAGGGTGAGAGGACAGCATCATCAATATCATCTTGGAACACTGACTGGCGTATGTATAAATCATCGGAAGTTTTCTTCATCGACAGCATCGTCATTCTCAAAGGAATGCCATCATCATCTGCATCAATATGTATTAGTTAAAAACTGATACATCATCATCATCACAGCACAAGGCTAGCTCATCATAATACAAGACTGGCTTTACGTCACAGCTATCAAGCTGGAAGCTCAGTACTTCTCTCATCTCAATGTCTTGCTTTACGTCACAGCACTCAGGCTGGAAGTAAGATACTGCACTGGCTTTACGTCACAGCTATCAAGCTAGAAGCACATTACTAGTCTCATCTCATCGTCTTGCTTTACGTCACAGCACTCAAGCTGGAAGCAAGATACTCGTCCTGCTTTACGTCACAACCATCAGGTCGGAAGCAGGATACTAGACTGGCTTTACGTCACAGCTATCTAGCTGGAAGCACAGTTCTAGTCACATCACATCATCTTCCTTTACGTCACAAATATCAGGTCGAAAGCAAGAGATGTCTCATCTCAACATCTACTCCCCCTTTCGAGGAGGGTCCTTTCGAACTATACCAAGCTTATCTCGAAAGTACTCAAACTTTATACGAGATAGTGGCTTGGTCAACACATCAGCAACCTTTTCATCCGTGCTAATGTACTGGAGCTTTAAGGCTCCTCTCTGCACCATGTCACGAATGTAATGATAACGGATCTCTATGTGCTTCGACCTGTCATGGAATACAAGATTCTCTGTCATCTTTATGCAGCTCTGCTCGTCACATAGAATCAAGGTTGCTCTCATCTATAAGTCAAATAGGTCGGTCAGCAACTTTCAAAGCCATATAGCTTCGCAGCTGGCAGAACATGCAGCAATGTATTCTGCTTTCGTTGTGCTGAGAGCAATACTAGATTGCTTCCTACTCTGCCACGAGATCATAGCTGATCCCAAACTAAAACAGCATCCTGAAGTGTTTTTCCTGTCAGAAACACTTCCTGCCCAATCTGCATCAGTATATCCACTCAATGTGAAATCATGATCTCCATCATAGCTGAGACCACAATCTATTGTACCCTTAAGGTACCTCATCACATGTTTTGCAACCACTAGGTGAACACGTCTGGGTTCTACCAAAAACTGATTCAAGGTGTTCACGGCAAAACAAATGTCTGGTTTGGTGTTCGTCAAGTACATCAGCAATCCAATAATCTGTTTGTACAGCATGGCATCAATCAATTCTGACGAAGTGTCGACCAACAGCTTCAACTTCGCTTCCATGGGTGTATTCATGGACTTGCATTACAACATGTCGAATCTCTTCAGGATTTCGACTGCAAATTTCCTTCGGTTAAGAACAATCCTCTCTGGACTCTGCCACACCTCAAGACCTAAGAAATAATGCATTGGGCCAAGGTCTTTCATTTCAAATTCTAAGGCAAGTCTCTTCTTACATTCAGTGATGAGATTTTCTTCTCCGGTTAAGAATAAGTCATCCACATATAGCAGCAATATCACTGGCTCATCGTTCATAACCTTGAAGTAGAGGTTAGAATCTGCTTTACTCTTGGTAAAGCCCAAGCTCGTCAGAAAACTGTCTATCCGACCATACCAAGCTCTAGGAGCTTGCTTCAATCCGTACAATGCTTTCTTCAACTTACAGACATGAGACTTCCTGTCTTCAACCTCAAATCCTTGAGGTTGCTCTATATACACTTCCTCTTCGATGACACCGTTTAGGAAAGTTGTCTTCACGTCCATCTGGTGCAACTTCCACT
>ML783728.1:570757-584065 GCA_009831015.1 Picea engelmannii
AGTTCACATGGATTCTTCAATGGCGTGGGTCATGGCAGCTTCTGAGTGACCCTTTAGCTTATGCAAGCCACCTTCTTCTTTTCCAATGATGATTGCTTCATTTATGGTCTCTCCTTTAGCACGTTGCCTTCTGCAACCTTCACCATAGCTTCCTCAGGGTTATTACATGTGACCTGGAACAAGGTCAACAAAACAGCAAGCAAGAATAATATCCTTTTGATAATTATAAAGCAATAGCACGAACAATCTTTAGGGTTTAACCATTAAACATATGTGAGTACATACCTCTGATAGCATTTGCAGGTAGTGGCTCCATCTGGTAGCAGCGGTAATCATTACCAACTCTTAAGAAAACTTCAAGGGTGATTGCAACTGGTTCTACGGCTGCAACTGCAACTGATGTTGCAATTGGTTCTGAAACTGCAACTGCAACTTAGGGTTTTATGAGGAAACCCTAATTTTTCAGACTTCAAATTTTGAAATTTTGATCCAGGGAATAGATGCGCTAAGTTGAGGCGAGTATGTTGGTGTAGTCAGAATTTTGAAAATCCAACTTTTACCCCCTCAAACTTGATCTGCGAATTTCTGGACTGGTCCTTCTGATACTCTAGTACTTCTGGTACTCTGGTTTTCTGGTTTTCTGGTACTTTGTGAAACTAGGGTTTCACTTTCCGGGAGATCTAGCCACTAAAAAGGTGCGTTGAAGGTGCCAAAATGATCCTTGGGGGATGGCGCACTTTTCTAGGTGGTTTTAGGTCTGAAATACCTTTCCAACAAAAAGCCCTGATTTTCATGTACGGCAACAATGACGTTTTTCACTTTTCTCTCGTGAAAGATGCTCTCTTCAGCTTGCCTTTGAAACCCTCTAGGGGAAGAAAACCCAGCAAAACTTCCTTATTATAAATAGCCAATACAATGCCAAGAGATAACTCAAACTAAAACAGAAGTTCATCTCCCAAAGATGCGTTGCTCTCTCTCCTTCTACAATTTCGAAACTTGTCTCTCAAAATGAGCAAGTGAGTTGTGTCTAAGTGAGGCGCTAGCCTCCTTATTTATATTAGACTGGCACGTGTGAAGTGTCTCTTCACTGGCAAGGCCGACTTCTCCAACTGGGTGGTTATAACCACCTTAATTACATTATGGGGCCTCTTTAATATCTGTTGGGGTCGACTTCTTATTCTGCCTATTATAATTATCATTTGACCAATCCGCAAAAAAGGATTTGGTCCTATTACAATAGCCGACATGATTAATCCACAATGGGGATTGATCCAATGAATAATATATCAAATAATAATAAGAATACTCTTTGCAGTTACATTATTTCAACACCTTGCACTTGAGGCAAGGAGAACAAATACAAATCAAGAAGTACAAAGAGACTAGTTTGCTCTAGCTCTCACTTCTCTAACACAAGCATGTAATTATGCGAGTGAACAACAATGAATAATCTGAAAAGACTCTCTCCTCCCATCATTATATGAAAGGTGTGGAAGGCCAACAATAACAAGTGGACATAATCCACTACAAGCAACCTAAATAAACAATAAATAGGCCCACATGTGAAGTGCTCCAACTTTAAGTGACACGTGTCCAACTCCAATGCATGCACGTCCAACAAGCAAGGTTCCAAGGCTAAGCGCTCCTCAAGAAAGGTCCAACATTCCTCCTCCAAAGTCCTCCAATGCTCCAACGCTCCCTCCTAAGCCACGTGTACCTCTGAGTCCACCCCACCTACATAATCACTCCTCAGCAAGAGCATTCTCAAGTCAAGTACAAGCCTCCATGCAAGCAACCAAGTGTCCCCATGATCCTCCTCCATGGTGATTCCTCCCAAGCAAACAAGCAACCTCTACATGTGCGCATCAAGAAGAATGTCATCTGGACATCTAGGTCTCCAACGCTCCAAGAAAGTGTGCCACATAAGCATCAAGTCAAGGCATGGCAATCCATGAGCAACCTATCTCCAATGTGCAAGTCCATCATGATACAACCAAAAGTAATCAACACACCATGCACCCCACATCACATAATTTTTTTAGGATTCAAATATTATACCTATGTATAATATCCTAGGTGACTATTTCAGTTTGAAAAATCATACATATAGATATGTAGGCGAATTTTCAATAAAAAACATATAATTTAATATTAAAACTTGTAAATTTTTGGCAAATATTATCAATATAATCACATTTATGTAAACAATAGGCAAATTTTTAACCAAATTGGCAAATATCGTTTTTAGAAAATGGTCGGTAAATAGCCAATTGTTGAAATTCTGCCCCTAAAAAATACCTTTTGAAGCAGCCCCAAGAATGGTGTAAACACTGTCGAAGTAACCCTAAAAGCTAACAAAATATTCATTGGATTCTTCTTAAACTCTATATTTGCAAACAAGTATTTATCTAGAATTGCACTTTACCTGGAAATAAAAAGAATAGTTCCTATTTAAAGGGAAAAGAAAGATGTCTAGGATGTGCGGTTAATTCTTGATCACAAGTAATAATTTTTCAATTCTTTATATGCTCCATTCTCAAAAAATATATTACTCAACTAATGAGGAGAACAAAATTTTAAAAAAATACCTGGGAGCGAAGAACTTCCTTGTATGTTCCAATTTCGCGTAGAGCAATGGTGTACTTAGTCATCACAGGACCTATTACAAACACAATTAAACAATTGTCAAGAACACATCTGCAACTAGTATGTAGGAAACAGCAGCAGAATTTTGAATATGTAACCAACTATTGCTATTACTTTTAAAGCTCAATAATGCATTTTAGTTTACTTCCATAAAGATAAATGCTAGTTAATTTAAACTGCCAACCGTTAAATTCTCTCAATTGCAACCAATGACAAGTCAAACTAAGCTTAAAAATGCATCCTCAATAACCATGATCACAAACCTGAAATTACATCTATACTGATATAAGCCTGAGTATCAAAACATGTGCCACACTGCCACAACACCACTAGTAAGGAATGCCTACATAACAACAAACGAAAGCCTAACCTGCACTGGCAATGATACACTTAGAAACTCAATACAAATGTAACATGTATTAAATGTTATGTTCCTAAGTATGTTCATAATAATGTGTTTTCATCTCCTTTACACATCATAATCTTTGTTATTAGTAACATTCCCCATTGGAACTTGCCTACTTTCTTTTCTAGTTAATTCTCTTACTAGCACTTTCCATTCTTCTATTTAACACTCTTCTTCGTAACAAGCTTTTCTTCTCCACATCTCATTACAAGGGAATGCATGTGGCACCTACCACTACCTACCCCCATCTATATAAATTTCATTGAAAGTGTTAGATTTGGTAGCTCGGAGGTACTTCTGCATTGGCGGCACCCAACATGCAGAAGTGACCGAGCACATTTCTCCCTAGTGACTTTATTTTTATAAAGTGACTTTATAAAGTGATCTTATAAAGTCAAGTTGAGCCTTTGATTTTTTAATGTGTAAAAGTGACTTTATGAGGGTGTGGGTCACTTGAGTGACTTAAATGATCTCAATGGACAATTAAGTCACGATCGTTGATCTCATGAGGGCAAGATTTTATTTTTACCGTCAATCTCATTGGAAGACCAAGGGTTAAGGCAGTTACACATTGAACATGCATAAAGAGCGCACTAGAGGAGGAGAGGGCACACTTTTTGAGGAGAAGAGAGAGAGAAGGTGAAGAGTCATGCATTCCAAGAGATATTGAGCTTGGAGGAAAGAGGGCAGCAGCAAGGACAATAGGCACACATCCCTAGGAGAGGATTGGCACACATCCCAAGGTAGATTTCAGCATTTATATCAGTCCATACAGTACAAATTTGGGAAGGCCATACAGCATTTAATGTTGGTCGTATGGCAAGAGGGAGGAACACAAATCGAGGTAGCCATTTAGGAGCAGTTTGGCACAATTTCATAGGCACCTTTTTGAGAGAAATCAGTACAACAAAGGTCTGTACTGAACAGCAATTCTCAGGCACAATTTTCTAGGCAGATTTGCAATTGGCACGGACTGTACTAGGCCATACAAGCCATACAACAAAGGCACGTTTTTCAAGGCAACTTTTGGCACTGTTTTCAAAAAGAATATTGTGCAAGGAGAGTGAGATAAGTTATGTGTATTTAATGTTGATATTAGTGTTGTTGTAAACTCAGAAACATTTCCTAGAGCTCAATAATAAAATCTCCTTGAATTGGTTTTCCCCTCGTGGGTTTTTCCAAGGGCATTGCCTAGAATTTCTAGTGTTCTATGGTGTGATTTGTCTGTTGTTCATTGATATTCCGCTACTGGTTTTATTATCAAAATGCTTAGTTAATGTATTTATGTTCATAAATTGTTGTAGAATGCTTGTCCTCTTCCTGCATTAAAGTCTTAGATTTATTGGAGGTTGAAATCAGATTTAACTAAGTGTTTGAGCTCTAGACGTTTATGAAGTAAAGGAAGCAAAGGCTTAGAGAATCATTTCAGACAGAGTCAGAGACCACCTTATTCCACATTTGGTTGAGAAGCAGACAGCCAAGGACATGTGGGATGCACAGAAGAATTTGTACAAGGCAAAGAACGAGAACAGAAAAATGGCTCTCTGGAACAAGCTCCATAGTACTAGGATGGCCAAGGGAGAAAGTGTGGCCTCCTACCTCACCAAAGTTGCACAGGTGAAGGATGAGTTGGTTGTTGTCGGAGAAGTTATTCCAAACTCAGATTTGGTGCATATAGCCCTCAAGGGCTTCACCAAAGAGTGGGAGGTTTTCGTGAAGTGCATGGTGGGGAGAGAGAAGCTCCCTGACTGAAGCAAATTGTGGGATGACTTTACACAGAAGGAGATCTGGTAGGGGTCTCAGGAGAAGGCAGTGGATGGTTCAGACAAGCAAAATGTTTCTCTTATGGGAAAGAGCAAGAACAAGAAGAAAGACATGAGCAAAGTGAAATGCTTTGCATATCACAAGACTAGCCACTATGCTAGTCAGTGTTCGAACAAGAAGAAGAAGAAGCAGGAACCAAAGGTGTCAGCATTAGCAGTGATTGTTGAGTTTGTAGAGAAATATGAGAGGGAATTTTCTCTAATGTATGGTCCTGTGGGCAGTAGTTGTCCAGTGTTCAAGGGCATTGAAGTACGGTTTGTGGACAGTGGAGCTTCTCAACATATGACGGGATGAGGTATGTTCCCCTTAGTCTTTCATAAATAGACTCAGATTGCTTTGTGGAGGGGTTTGGAAGTGTTAGATTCCAACTAGAGTCGAGAGGTTTTATGGAGGTAGCCAAGGTATTGTTTATTCCAGAAATGACAGTTAGCTTGCTTTTAGTGTCAGCTTTGGAGGTTGATGGATTTGAAGTTGCTTTCTACTGTGGACAAGGATTGTTATATCCAGAGGGAGCTACTCCAGACACAGCAGTATTTCTTGGTGTCGGGCATGAGAGATTGTACAGGTTGTTGGGACAACCTGTGATTGGGTCTAGTGGATTTTTGGATTCAAAGTCTGTGTTGGAGAGTAGGCAAGTTGCACGAGAGAGAGAGTTGATACTGGGGACTCGGTCCTCTTCCAGTACTCTCAGAGAATTCAGCAGGCATGAGTTGACACGGATGGATGCTCAAGAGAGTGTGGAGTCTCCTGGGAGCATGTCTTCAGCTCATAGATCAACGGAGGTAACAACAGATGCTCCCAGTGCAGTGGGAGCGGAGGTCTCTAGTTCAGAGGGAGCAGCTACAACAACAGATGGGATGATGGAGTTGGAGATAGATTATGGTGGAGGTACCAGAAGTGCCTCCCTCACTAAGAGGGAGTGTTAGATTTGGTAGCTCGGAGGTACTTCTACATTGGCGGTGCCCAGAATGCGGAAGTGACCCAACACATTTCTCCCTAGTGACTTTATTTTTATAAAGTCAAGTTGAGCCTTTTAATTTTTTAAGTGTAAAAGTGACTTTATGAGGGTGTGGGTCACGTAAGTGACTTAAGTGATCTCAACAGAGGATTAAGTCACAACCGTTGTGAAGATTTTTTGAGTTACTAACATGTTGCCAACTAGATCTGTCTTTGACCTCAAGTTGGCTCTAAGTTTCAACTGTCAAACAAGTCTTTGTTGTTGTTTATTAACAGCAAACTGTTCAAGAACTTTTTTGCTATTTTGTTAAGGTTACATAAGCTTTTAAGGTGCTCTAGCATGTAGTTTTAGTAGCCAAAAGGTTAGTACATGCATGCCTTAAATATGTAACACACCTCTAGATCTTTACAACTGAAATAATGTTGTTCTAAACTCTAGCATACATGAAAATAGAACACAAAGGTTTTTGGTCAACACGACCCAGGATAAAACCCCGGGGGAAAAACCAGTTTGGAATATAAGTCTATATATGTGATGTAAAGAATGTGAGATACAACAAGTACATGAAACAAATGAACCTGATATAATGGCAACCCCTCTCAAGCTGCTATACAAGTCCCAGAAGGTAAATGCACCCAAGCATGGTGCACCCTTCTCCTTTGTTGCTCAATCCCACTGAAAGCTTGCACCCTTGCTCCTTGAAGACTTGTAGAAGAAACCCTTACACATAAGTCTGACCTTGTGTGTTACCCCTCCAACAAATCTCTCCTCAAGGCAATCTGACAAGTGCAAGACCTCCCTGTTAGGTGTGTGCCCTCCTCCAAGATAGCATCAACACAACAAAATAATGGAAGCCAAAGCCTCCTAAAGCCCTCCATGGAAGGAGGCACCCTTGAAACCCTCATCCATTACTTCCATTCCCATCCCCATTGCTCTCCTCTTCCTCTACAAGTAAACAAAAGATAGAATGAGCCTCACTTGGCCCTATGCACCCCTCTTCATCCTCCACAAGGAAACCTAATAGAAGGATGGCTAAGATCTCTCCATCCATTCTCTAATCAAAGGTTGAGATCATCCCACAATAATCTCGCTCAAAAACCCACTTTGGGTTAAGTTCCCTAAGTTCACTTTATCTCCCCTCATTCACCCACAAAGTGAATAATTAGTCACTTTTGCCCAAGTAACAAAAATTCAACATTTTTTGACTCGAGTGAAGTCAAAGTTGAATTAGACATAAAGTACAACGTACATAGTACCAAAGTATTTCCCACTTGTGGTTAGAGACTCAAAACCACAAGGGGACCACTCCCCAAGGTACCCAAATCTCAGCACGTTGATCTCATGAGGCAAGATTTGATATTGACCATCAATCTCATTGGAAGACCAAGAGTTAGGGCAGTTACACACTGAACATGCATAAAGGGCGCACTAGAGGAGGAGAGGGCGCACTTTTTGAGAAGAGAAATGGAAGGTGAAGAGTCACGCATTCCAAGAGAGATTGAGCTTGGAGGAAAGAGGGCAGCAGCAAGGAGGATGGGCATACATCCCTAGGAGAGGATTGGCATGCATCCCAAGGTAGATTTCAGCATTTATATCAGTCCGTACAGTACAGATTTGGGAAGGAAAGGGAGGAACAGAAATCGAGGAAGCCATTCATAAGCAGTTTGGCACAATTTCCTAGGCACCTTGCTGAAAGAAATGTGTACAGAAGATGTCTGTATAGAACAGCAGTTCTCAGGCACAATTTTCAAGACAGATTTGGAGATGATGCTGACTGTACTGGGCCGTACAGGCCATACAGTAGAGGTGCATTTTTCAAGGCAGCTTTTGGCACTGTTTTCGAGAAGAATATTGTGCAAGGAGAGTGAGATAAGTTCTGTGTATTTAATGCTGATATTAATGCTGCTGTAAACTCAGAAATATTTCCTAGAGCTCAATAATAAAATCTCCTTGAACTGGTTTTTCCCTTGTGGGTTTTTCCAGGGGCATTGCCCAGAATTTCTAGTGTTCTATGGTGTGATTTGTCTGCTGTTCATTGATATTCCACTGCTGGTTTTATTATCAGATTGCTTAGTTAATGTTTCTGCTCATAAACTGCTGTAGAATGCTTGTCCTCTTCCTGCATTACACTCTTAGATTTATTGGAGGTTGAAATCAGATTTAACCGAGTGTTTGAGCTCAGATTTTTACAGAAAGCAATTGGAGGCATTTTGAATATTGTGAACATATCATTGGAGGTTGCCCGCTCAAAGTGGGATTGTATTGGAAGGTTGCCCCCCCAAAGTAAAATATAAATAAAGATTTAAATTCTTTAGTTCCATTAATTTCCTATGAGTATTCATTGCATGCTGTATCCTGGCAAGTGGTATCAGAAGCAGTGTTCGGTGCAAATCTCTGCTACAAGATATTTTAAGATAGAACAGGGACTTTTGCAGAGAAATTTCTTTTCTTCTAGGATCCATAATGTACAGCCTTGGAAATTGTGCAAAATAACAGTGCTTTGATCACCCTGAGAATTCAGCAGCAGGTAGACCTCATCATTTGGATAAGCTTTTCCTTCTGAAGCAGGTCCAAAATCAGTCATCCTATAAAAATTTTGACAACCTTGGAATCTCTGTAGAAATAAAATTTCTCCAGTCAGCATAAAATTTCACCAGAAGAGAGATCTAGGCATTTGAATCAATTTTTCCTTCTTCAGCAGGTCTGAATGCATTCGTCTTATGGCACTTTTTGGCAACCTGCATATCCATCCCAAAACAAAATGGTTCTCCAATTATTTTCCAGCATTTTGCTCTTCTGTTCCAAGACATGAATCCCCACACATCGTGAGTTATGATCCTTATTTTATTATTATGGTAAAAAGAAAAGGAATTCTGCACACTTACTTTTTGCTGCTATCACAACCCCTAACCTAGATTCCAAGAGAGTCTGAGTCCTGACAGATATTTGTAAAATCACGGCAACAAGCATCGATGATCTGAAGGAACTCATTATGCAAATCAAGCACACTCATCCTACAGTTGAATCACAGGTTCAAGAGGAATCTGTCCAATCCCTAGGCAAATTTGTGGAAGACACTTTTCTGCTTCAAGGGAATTTTCTTCCAAACAAAGACATGATCATGCTTGCATTATCACAGAGCCCTAGGTTTGAAACCCCAAAGTGGGTGCAGATGAGGCCTCATGCAATCCCTGGGTGATTTTGACGGAGTAGATACACCCCTCATAGTGCGAGGGCTTAGCCAAAGGGACAATTATAAGTTACTATAAGCAGTATTCTCCCACCACTCCCCCCCAACCCAAAAAAAGTGATGGTGGTAATGATATTCCTGAATAGAAAACTCATAACCTTTTACTAATGGAAATGGATCCTTAACCAAAAACTTCCAGACCAAGGTCGAGAAGATATAAGAGGAGATGAAACGCACCAATTATCGCTCATTAATGAATATCCCAACCATGGGAATATTAAATGAAGAATCTTGTATGGAAAACCTCTCCAAATGTGTTCATCTTTATTCCCACACTGGATGCACTATTTTGGAGAATCAAAGGCCTCTAGGGGTTATACAATCAATCTATGAAGAAGAAATCTTTACAATTTCAAATGGTGACATGTGCCTACCAATGGTTTGATAATTGCAAATGTGAAAATTCTAGAAGGCATTGATAATATTATTTGAGTAAGTTATTTGAATAAACCTGTAGCTCTTCACAACCTATGGAACAAGTTGTCAAAAGAGCAAAATCTTCTATGGACATAATACAATTCTGCAGATTTGTGAATGCACTTTGAAGCACCTTTCTATAATCCTAGACACTAGGATCAACTGTCGAATATTAATGAAGTATCAAGTGTGATCTTTGTCACAGTGAGATTTTAATTTTCCAGAGCTACAACACTTGTGCAGAGATTGTGCAAATTAAAATTTGCATCACCTATCATGGATCTACCTCACAATTGTGTTGTAAATCAACAACCTATTATGGATCAGCATAGTAGGAAATTCAAAGACAATTTGAAGACACTTTCCCCAAAATTGTGATCATGGCCATCCTATCTATAACTACTCACCCCTTACCATGCAACAATATCCTAAATTGAAGGCATCGGGGCAAAACTTTTAGAAGGGTAGGAGTATGTCATGTTCCTAAACTACTCTTCTCCTAATAATATGTTTTCTTCTCAACAATAGGGACTTGCTATTAAAATTTCATCTCATGACAGCTGATCTACACTCTTAAAATTAAAACCTTACAGCTAAATATGAAACCTTAAGAAAAACCTATCAAAACTTCAGATCTGCATAAACCAAAACACTGTATGAAAGATTCAAGCGTGTAGACACCGCATATCAAGAAGCTAGATCAAACCAGCAGTAAATAGATAATAGATCTACAAAAAGAGAGATTTAAAAAATCAGATCAATATACTAAATCTGCAGCAGCAATCCCATTTCCTTCTATCATCGTTGAAAAAATCTCATCAGTGAAAAATCACCAAGGGTCCAGAATAGAACTTATCAGCAACATTGGCAAAAAAATTGACGCACCGCAGTATGATGTTGAGTAAAGAGGCCATTGGTAAAAGTCACAACTGCAGAACTAAACACTGAAATAGAGTAAAATGCTGAAAATACTTGTTCTTCCCTCCCTCAATTTGCAATCTTGGAGTAAGAACAGTTGGATACTGGCTCTAAAGAACTATAGCAGCCACGTATCACTGAAAAACAAACAGATTTATGATAAATATCAGAAATCTGCCCAAACACCCACAGATTTTGACAAATTTGTGCAAAATAACCGACAAAACATACAGAAATACAGAATTCTGATCAATCGAACCAATATCAGCCCAAAACACTTGGAAAACATTCAATTTCTCCTTGGATCTGCTGGAAATCACCAAATTGGCAACCAATTCTTCCAAATCTGCAAATCTGGGCACTAATATAGCTTCAATTTAATTCCAAAACCTCTGTACTGTAAATAAAACTGAGAAATTTCACTGATTAATTGTCTGCAAAGGCCATACAGATCAATTTGAGCCTGAACTCCCTGGCAGCATTCACATCAGACTAGTACAGACAAATTTCTGCTAAGTGGATTTCATACAGTCATACAACTGAATTTAGTGTCTTCATACAGTGGTACAGCTGATTTCCATATTCCATACAGTTGTATGGCTCAGGTTCGGCTATTCCATACACTGACTGTACGGCGGCTATGTGGCAGTCATACAGTTGTAAGACTGGGTCTGTATGATTTTTTTTTAACTTGGCTTTATACCAAAACTTTTCGAACCTGGACAAACCAAAAATCAATCGATCACAGTTTTGAATGATCCTAAACCCTTTTATCTCTTTATTATGTCACACTGGTGATCCCTCCATCTGTCTCTGTCGGCAACAGTCCCTATGTCTTCATGCTTGCACAGACTCTGTGGCACCCAGACTGTTAAAGCTGCAAGAGTGGAAACCTTCTCTTTCAAAGGCCCGAGACTCTTGATACAGCTTCAAAAATGTGGAAGTCGCTACAGTGGAAACCTTGTTCTTTCAAAGGCTTGAGATATTTGATACGGCTTCAAACTTAGGCTCTGATACCATATCATGATAACACAAACACATAAAGAAAACCAAGATTGCATTAATTAATAAGAAAGAGAAAGCTTTCTTATAAAGAGTTGCAAGCTAGTTGACTCAATCCACTTTATCAATGCAGGATAGACCAAGAAACACACTGAAGTGAAATAAAGCATAAAAGCATAAAATAACCTAAAGTCAAAGTGACTTTAGTCATCACTACGTCTAAATATCTAATTGACCATTATAATCTGACATTTACTTTAACACATTCATGCGTATCATTATATACTTGTAATTATGGCTCAGGCCATATTTTATTTCATTTATTGTATACAAGGTTTATGGTTAAGGCCAACCTACTCGGACTTTATATGTAGGCTCAGTAACCCTCTTAGGGTGTGTTGCCCTTGTCTTGTGATCTTCTTGAGCCAAAATGCCAAGTGTTATAAGCCTAAGGGCACTTAACTTTGGCGTTTTTCTCTTGTGATTGGCATTTTTCTCTTGGGCACACATGTATTTCTGCTTTCAGCACATGTGCTTGGCTATTGCACTCTCTCTCTAGTGCACTAGAGATCTCACTCTCGATCAACTCAATCAACTTAGTAAACTGGGTATGGCTTTGATCTTAGGTCAAATGAATCTGGATCTGTCAAGTATGGTCAAATATTTGATTATTGTGTTATAGGTTCATACTACATAGGCGTGTAAGTATGAATGGAGAGTGTAACACATAGGTTTAATCACATATTAAGTGTAAATAGGGTTAATACAATTACCAGACTAAGGATATTGCACCCCCCTCCCCCCGAGGAACCACTTAAAGGTAAGGAACAAGCAGCAGTCAAAAGAAGGCAAAGGAGCTCGGTAGAAGGAAAGAGAAAGCAAAATGACCAGTTATAAAGGGCAGTTGGCTAGTCAGCAGGCAGTGGGAGGAAGACAGAGGACCAGGCATCTCTCTCTACTGCACTTGTGAGGAGGCTATCTCAAAATTTGGGTTAGATTTGGTTCCATTGATTATTTTTTTAATCTTATAAATCTCAACAATGCCTATTATTGGAATTGTCCTTAACATGATGGTAATTAGGATATTTCACTTACCTAGATGATCAATCCAACAAATTATCAATGTGGCATCACAAGAATCGTTCTAAACCTTAAAGTAAAAATATACAAAAGCAACAAGGATGTGCATCAGTTGTATTTCAAGAAAATACAACATAGGAAATTCCCTTAAAAAGTGAGCAAATCATTTTTTATCATTTTTTGACATTGAATAGTCTAAACAGAGAAAGACTGGAGATATGCTTGAAAAGCTAAGTTGGAAACTCCTAGATCATAATCCCTGTGCGATTGAATTGGAAAATGGACAGAAGATCGAACCATAGCAGGAATATACTTGGACAGTTCCAATCACCATTTGTTCTTACGAGGATAGTCTTGATTTAAAAATTAAAAAATTATGACAATCAGAAGGTATAATGCTATCTTGGGTCAAACATGGTTTTACCATTTAGATATGCAAATTCTTCCATGTCATCGTGCTTTCTGAGAGACATTATTTCATAAGTTTGATAACAGTAGAAATAAGAACTTCAAAGAAATCATCTCCCCAAGGAATGTCACAATATAACAGCAATTCTATGAAAAGATAAAGAACAATAAAATTTTGTAAGGAACTAAGAATCTAGTCTTTACTACACTTGATGAAATTTCAAAGCAAAACAAATGAGTTCCAAATCTAGAGAAAGTAAATAAGTCACAAAAGCATAGATCTGACAACCTCCAAAAGCTACACCAATTGGATCATTATGACCTCCTCCAAACATTTCAAGAGCACTTGCAAATGCAATATCTTCATCATATGCTTCTCCCAATCCTTCTCTGCATACA
>ML783729.1:0-13894 GCA_009831015.1 Picea engelmannii
TTTCCCTTGAATGCCAAATTTGGAATTTTCATTGGCTATCAAGATATGAAATCAACATTGCTTCTATCATTTTAACCACAATAGTAATGTTTCCATAAAATTCCAAGCTTGGACTTTTCTCCTTCTGGAATTTGTGCCTCATCCACAACTTTAGATTTAGGGCAACAATTTTATTTATTTCCATAGTTTCCTTCTTCCTCCTCATTATTATGGCTTCTTTAGAAATCCTCATGCTCAAGTTGAATGCCCCTTCCTTCTTCATCATTATGTTGGAGATTCATAAGAAAGTCTTCATCATCATGCTCAAGGGTAACCAAATACACATTCTCATCTTGCATGGAGCATTGGTCACTCTCTTCATTTGTGGTATTGTTGTTAGAATCAACCAACACATGTTTTCTACTAAAACAAATTGCAAATGCTAACCTCATATATTGTTGGCAATTTTCATCATAATTCTCATAAACCTTATCCCAAAATGCATCTATCGCAACTTATGACTAATTGTCAGTGAATCCCAAATTGATAGCATTCATTCTCATACAAGTTTGATTAAATGCACTCACATGGTATGTTTTTTCCTTTTCTTTATTGTTGGGTAGTCAAGGAGACTATAACTTGCCTTGAGGTTCTATGTGCATGGAAAGTGTTTCCTCTTAGGTGTTGATATATGCATAATGTGAATAGTGTTTCTCTAGGACAACAACATCCTCAAGTGTTTCATGCTTGGTAGATATGTATTCTTCATTCAAGCTATTTATGTCAAAAAATTCCAAATTCCCAAACATAAAGCTCTTTTCTCCATCATATTGAATGAACTTACCACCAAAATTAATGCCTAGATATAGGGATACCAACAATGGATCTTCCTTTTAAAAGAGAGATTGATTCAAAACTTCAACCTCCTCTCCTTCTTCAGAAAATGACTAATCCTCCCTCCCACATTTGAATTGAAAGACAATATTATATGAGCGTTGGAAATGGATTTTATTGGAAGCATTCACATGAGATTTCCAAAAATGACACTAAACACGGGGAAGAGATGAGGAATGTCATAGTAGAAAAGGTAAAAGAATTGATGTAACCAACAAAAAAGCACCCCTAGTGAGTTGTAATTACATTACGATACTTATATAATATTGAAACATATGTTTTTAATTTATGAAGGGTTTCATTTATATTCTAATCATTACTTACTATATTCTATTTTATATTGTAGAAAACCTTAATAAGTGAAATTGGAGAATTTATAGAGAGTCTAGCAATGAAATATACTAATATATAGATGAGGATTACTTGCATTTATTGTAGTCCAGATCAAGTTTCAAGAGTCTCAGTTGCAATTAATTTGAGCATGTTAGCCAAGGTATGATTTATCGTACATTTTTAGTGAAATTTAGAGTGTAATTGAATCCAACATACTGCATTTTCATGGTGCTTATTAGTTCTATGATGTGCATATTAAATTTGAGCACATGGAATAGCGATGATAATGAAACGAGAAGATGACCTATCTCGACAAAAGACAAAGAATTAACCTATGAGTATGATGAAATAGATGTTGATGGAAAATTAGAGGTTTTAAAATTTTAAAATGGAAAAAAAAAATCATCAAGAAATTTTTGACATTATCATTAGGGAATGGTCAAAAGAATACCATGAACATTGGGTTGAAATAAGTAATAGTAAGAAAATAGCATTACAACATCTACATAGAAGGTTTAAAAATGTATTATTTAGTGATAAATGGACCCTTCATAGATTCTCCTATATTGTGAGGAGGAGAAAACAACATATTGAGTACACCAAACATTTTTGTGTATCATCTTAGCCTTTTCCATATCTTGTAGTTGCATGGTGAGGTTTGTGAGTTGAGATTATACTTGTGCCAACCCTATTGACATCTTGCCACCTCTTGGCGTAGCTTCTAAGCGCATAGCAATTTTCATGGCCTCCGCCTAGGTTTTTCCTTTTTGTTGAGTGAGCGAGACTTGAATGTGTGCTAAGATTCCAACAATAAACCATTCTTTGTGTTGGACATCTTGGATCTGAAACATAAATTTGTCCAATAGAATATTGAACCACTAGTTATAATCCCACATGGTTTCTCTAGCTAGCTACTTAATTTCCTTGATCTTAGTTATACATTGTGATTTTGACTTAGGATTATAAAATTCCTTAAGTAGATCTCTCTTTATCTTTGTTAGGGACATTGCTTGTCCCACCAGCACAGTAGCCTTGTACTTCATGTACCATGTCATAGTTCTATATTTGAATGCGGTCTCTAGTTGCGCAATCTTGGATATCTCATTTGTGATTCTTTTCACAAGCCATATAGCTTCACATGTGAACCAATGTTATTCCACATCCTCTCTTCATGCCCCATGAAATTTGGGAAGCCAAAGGGTTTAATTTTTGTTTTCTATACTCTATATAGAACTGTGTTTTCCTGACTAATTACTAGTTGTTATTGATACTAACGCTCTTTCTTGTAAAATATTGTTGACTTTGACTTCTCCTTCACTCTTATCTTCTCCTTCATTTTCTTCTACTCTTTCTTCTTCTACTTCTCTCACTTCTACATGTTCTTTGATTCTTTCATCTTGATGACAAATGCACAATGGGGGTGGTTCAAAGAGGGGGTACCTCTATACTCTCTCCTCCTCTTTGATGAGGGACCCAAAATAGATCCTTGTTGCTCATTGTGCAAACCTACTCATGATTGCCAAGGCCTCTTCTCCTTCTTGGAGGGTTCCATAACTATCTTGTGTTTTTTTGGTGCTACTACTCTGCGCCCCATATTTGCCTGTTGTGACTACATTTATCACTAGCCAAAGGAATCTCACTTTGTTTTCCTCGATCCTACTCTCACTACTTATGGTGTCCTCTCTTGATACCTCTCTCCTAATTCTGCACCTCTTTGACGACCTTTCTTCTTTTGTACTTCTCTTTGGCACATATCTCTCTTCCACACACCTTGTTATTCCTCGGGTTGTTCCTGGCGAGGGAACAATGCTAAGGCACCATATGGAGGCTTGGGAGAAACGTCCCCACTTTAGGCTTCCTTGGAAGAATCCAGAACTCAAAGAATGAAACCCTCATGCATAAGATATTCAATAAATCTCATATGTGTTTAAAGAAATAAAATATAACATAATAAGGAAATATCTTGTAAAATATGAGTAAACATATAAATAACAAAAACCACACAACTTAACTAATCCAAGTGAGCACCGTAATTTCTATTTCTCAAGTTATCAAAATAAATGAATGATAGAAATAAATAAGCTACTTCAAGTATTAGCAAGTAATATTTGAAGTAGAACAAATAGAAGTCTGAATACTAATGGAGGATGGCAGTCCAAATCATTTATAACTTCGGAAGAATAATGTGCTATCATCCTGATGTGTAATGTGTAGTTGTCAACCTATATGCAATGTGCAGCCATCTAAATGTACTTCAAGAAAATGTAAATAATCAATACCAAGAATCATGTATAGTGAGGTACTAAATACTAGGTCACTGTGTAAACATTAACTTGTAAAATAAAGATTTTTATGTTCACTAAAATACCGATTAATGTAGCACCATGAGATAATGAATATCATTCATGAATAAGGCATACACCATATGAATTTTAATGACGTTTTAGAAAGAAGATCCAATAAAAATGTTGAGCAAGTCTAACATGCAGCAAATCATTACTTTCTAACCAGATTCTTGAAATGCATTATGAATAACTGAAATGCGGGTTTAGATTAACATGTGAAGGTTACAAACTCATGAAAATAGAGGCATGAATCCTCTCTTCAAATTTGAACTGTGCAAAAAAACCATCACAGATTTCTCATAATGTTTACAAACTCTCGGTAAACAAAAAACTTGCTTTGTTCTTTCCTGGTCGACCCCTTTCTAAGTATCCAACATTGCCTTTTGTACTTGCTTGAGTTCTAACTTCCAGTTTTATTTATGTAACTACTTTCTAGAAAAGGAAAAGACGGTTGTAGTGAAGTAGTTCATAAAATCTATCAGTTTTCTTTTAATTAAATTACAAAGAGGTTCATACGTCTTAAATTTATAAGAGGAATATTATAAATTATCCCGAAGACTCTTCGCAACTTAATCAACTATTTACTCATAGTCACCCTGTAAATATCTATTTTGCAAATTAATATGTGAAACAGTGAAAATGACATTTTTTAATAATCTTCTTAAGTTCCCCATTCTGAGCAAATTCTTCATTGCCACTTATATAATTCTTATGATATTCATCATTTTAAGCATTCAAAACATTTGCAGCTTTGATTGGATTCTTTAAACTGTTTGATTTTTTATTTTCATCATAACTTCTTTGCAATTCCCACATTCATCTCTCATGATGTCCTGCATGCAAGAACCTAGTAATATTTGCATAATTTCCTTAATAATAATAACTATCAATATTTTCATAATTTCATTAATAATAATAAATGATGATAAAATGAGAAGTATTTATAAAAAATAATAAGATATCACTTCTAGTATCCATTAGCATCTCTCCACACATATGAAAAAAACTATCTCCAATATTGGCACCTATCGATAAATAACATTTTCCATAGCTTGAATGTGCTTCACCGACTTCACTCAATTGGACTTGTAAGTAAGAAAGCTTTGTATATGATGTTTGAAACTAGATTCAAAACCTATTGTGAATCCTTAAATGATTTAGATACAATGTATATTTAAAGTATTTATTTGTAGTTTACAAGTATTGAGATGAAACTAGTAAGCTCAAGATAAACCTATTTTTTAAACAAACATGTATTGTTTATTCATTTTTAAAGTTGAGTAAGTAAACATTACACAAAACTTTTGGATGAATTATACAACGTTTAAATTGTTTCAAATTATTGAGCTTATTCTGAATAATAGGAGGATCCATTCATAAAAATTGCATTAGCTTTCCTCTTTTAAAATCCAATTAAAAGGAGTATTGTACTAAATGTTATCCTTAAGTTAACATAGTAATAATAAAGATTCTTTCTAAGTGATTTATAGTAATTCATGGTTTGAAATTACAAGGAAACACAAACATAGACTGGAAAGGTGAGTTCATAATTTCCATGTAAGAAGTAAGAAGTTTTTACCAGCCCAGTATGTAACTCATGCAACGAGACTTGGTAAAACTCTCCCATGTTAGGGTTTATTAAATGAATAAACGATGATATTATTTATATTAGGGTTTATTATATTAATGAATGTTAATATTTTTTAATCATTAATATCATTTTATTAATAAACATTAATATTGTTTTATCGTGAATATTGTTTTATTAATTCTATCGACTTTGCTCTTTCATGTTTACCATTTTCAATGCCCTTTTCCATTTTATCCTCTTGTCATTATATATCCAAGTTGGGATTCATGAGCCTCAATCGCAAATATTTTCAAGGTTTTGAGAATAACAAGAATTCTGACCGTCTCCAATAATGAAGGATATGACTAATGTTTTTACTTGAGCACATGATCCTTAGTCTTTCGCAAATCTTTTCAAGTTTTCAAGAATAACGAGATTTCTTACACTCTAGAATAATGAAGGATATGACTAACGTTTTTACCTGCTAAGACCGTGAAAATAAAGAGAAAGAGAAACAAAAAAACTCTTTGTGTCACCGCCTTCAGCCACTGCAAGCTATGATCTTTTAAATAAATGGGATGCATTATCACAAATTGCATAGATAGTTATTTCTCTATTCAAAAATACTTCTTACGAGGAAACTATAATTCTTAAAACAAACCTAATCGTCAATGTGTTACCATTGCTCACGTATTTATCCATCAACGGATGTGAGCCATTCGGGTTTAAAGATGCATATAACTTAACCTTGGTGTATGTGTCTGAAAAATCTTGATCTACAATGTTCAATGATTTTCGGACTTAAAAAGAAACCCTTATTTTAACCTTTCACTAACGAGTCCAACTAATATTATATTCAAATCCTTATTCATATCTAAGGAATGACATGACATGGAGACCCTCAAAGGAGGAGATACGGTACTATCTCTATTAGAAGGAAGATGAGTTTGCATGATGAGAGACCAAGAACCTGCAAATCAACCTCAATAAATGGAAAATAATACCCCAAATAATACCCCATAGTGCCTATGGGGTATACCCATAGTCCAACAAATACCCCATAGGTGTTGGAATATTCAATCTTCAAGCATTGAAGAAGGTCTCACCTAAGATGCCATGAGAATCATAGAGAGCAAAGGTTTTATGCAAGGTGCAGAGGAATAGAACATACATGAAACATTCATCATATAACCATGCATTCATTCATTATCACCATAAGAGTATCATGCACAATACTATATAACAGACATATGTTCAAACCAAAATATAAAAGAGATAGAGACAAAGATGCTTCGTGCTTTCTTTATTAATATTAACAACATTCATATACAATTACTACAGAGAGGGTCGAAACCCATGCAAAGCGCATTCGCATGAAAACATAGCATATCTAACCGCTCGCATCTACTTTCTCTCTCATATTGTTCTTTGAACATAATAAGAAGTTCTACAATGCATCATTGGAGCTCTAACTCATCTACAATACGTTAATATCTCTTGAGTTATCCAAAACCCAACCCTTACATATCTGCATGCATATCCCTTAATTCTATTGGAGTGTGTCCATCATAAAAAAAACTTGTCATCTCACCCTCAACCTCGACCATGACCAGTCGGTTTATTACAAAAACAGTTAAAATGATTACTAAACATCTTCGAGGACTCAACCTGCGTGCAATCCCTTCAATTCCTTGTGCACAACAGAAAACAGGTTGGTGCACATAGTAGATCCTCGGTGTAGGCTTTGAAACTTGGCACTACATTGTGCATCCTCTTGGGCACGCATGCAGTGTTGACTTATGGTGTGTGTGTAGTGTGCAAAACCTTAGGATACCAACACTTGTGTTCATGAAATGTTCAAAACATGTATTGGACACATGTCCTAGTGTATCCATGTCCGACATGTGGGATATGAACAGGGAGGCCCTAGGCATCGTGTCTTGTTACAAAGATTGTGAGGTATATCGTGTTTCCACAGGATTTTTTATTGTCCAATTTCTTACAGTCTGTTTCTTTACAAGAGGCTCTGATACACTCATTTCAGGACACACTTCCAATAAGCGAGAAGAATCTATGTGCCCCTCCAAGATTGGCTCGGGACTAGTACCTCACGCGATCTCGGGTACTACTTCAAACTCCTCTCCCCATGTTACTGTTTTAATAAATAATTTAAATGACAATGACAATGAGTGGTTGAGGACACTAAATTTCTCTAACCGCACTTTCCTTCCTCCTCTGCTAGGCACACAGTCTTTGGCTCCCTCTGAGACCGCTTCGATCGATCCCCCAGAACCAATCGTTTATTTTCTGTAGAAGAGGACTCTTCCTCTTCTTCCTCAACCACCTCAAAAGGGCGATACATTCTCAGATCACAGAAAAAAGGACCCTTCAGGGGTTTATCCATAAAGCTAGTAACCGTGGAAAAAAATCGATGAGGGAGAAAATCTTATATTTCGAAGGCACAAAAAAAAACCAAAAGTGATCTTTTGGCTGGAAAACAACTCTCTATTGAATGGGCACTTAGAGCAAGGCGAGCCCTTGGAAAGGGCCGTTGATGAAATGTTTTTCCTTTAACTGCAGGGGTCTAGCTAGTCCCCTCAAAAGAACAACCCTAAAAAGGGTGATCGATTTAGAACACCCAAATATTCTTTTGTTACAAGAAACGATGGGGGAAGGAGAGGAAATAAAATTCAAACTAATCTCCTTACTCCTAGGATGGAACTTTGAAACACTGGACGCAACAAGAATATCTAGAGGTCTGATAATTGGGTGGAACACCCGTTCTATTCAAGTCACAAATTCTTGGGGTTTTGAGTCATGTCTTGGTATAACAATCCTATTGCCGGAGCTCGAGGATTTTCTTCACATGATCAACATCTATGGCCCCTGCCAAAACAGAGTCTCCTTCTGGGACAATATTTTCACTAACACTTTCCTAAAATAGAAACAAGTTTTACTTGGAGGGGACCTAAAATTTTCCCTGGGGCTTTCAGAAGTTTGGGGAACACATGCGAGAGAAGATCCTTTGATTGGTTATTTCACACAAAAATTGGGCGACTGCAATTTATTGGACATTGAACCTATAAAAATCAAACCAACCTAGAGAAATAATAGAGTGGGGGAAGACAATTTAGCCAAAATATTAGACTATTTCTTGTTAACGGACACTCTTTTGGAAAATCCTATTCACCTGAAGTAGTGGATTGGCTTTGGAGGCTTTTCAGATCACTGCTCGATATTTCTGGAGCTAAGACAAGGGTTGAGAAAGCCACCAAGCCCATTAAAATTCAACAGGACTTGGTTGACCGATGACTCCTTCACAAACGTGGTAAGAGAAAACTAGACCCCCTTTCCTCAAGAGAGCACACGCTCGGTTGCTTCTCACTTTATTAAAAACCTTCAAAGGATCAAAGAAAAAACAAAGATATAGGCTTTCGAGAAACGGCAAATAGAAGAACTGGAACTTAAAAATCTGGAAACCCAATCAAAGCAAATGTCGGAGGAATAAGGGGGTGATTTTTCCACTCTAGAATCCAAAATGACGCTACTCAGATTGCAATAAAGGAGAAACAAGCTACTCAAGGAAAAGGAAGAATTATGGAGATTGAAAAGCAGAGCTATCTGGATGAAAAGTGGAGATGAGAACACAAAATTCTTTCAAGCATATGCAAAAGGTAGAAAGTGTTCTAATACCATTTGGAACCTGAAGAATCAGGATGAAAACAAGGAAAATACTTTTGAAGGAATATCAAGTATAGGTAAAAAGTACTTCCAAGAACTCTTTAGAGCAGAGAACCGGGCTACTATAGAAGAAGTGGTCTGTATGGCCCAGTACTTTCCTAGATTTGCCAATGAGTAGGATAATAGAATGTTGATGGAAGAAGTTACTATAGAGGAATTAAAAGAAGTAATGAGAAGCTTCCAAAAAGACAAAATCCCAGGACCAGATGGTTGGACCATTGAATTTTTTCTAGTCTTTTTTTACCTCCTAGGTTAGGATATTCCAAGTTTGGTAGAAGAGATCATATTTACAGGGAAAATTCCACTAAGCCTTAACTCCACCTTCATAGCCTTAATCCCAAAAAAGTACAACCCTGATACTTTGGATGATTTCAGGACAATTTCACTCTGCAATTCCATTTACAAAATTGTTTCCAAAATCATAGCAAGAAGAGTGAAAAGAATCCTCTCTGATAAAATTTCGAGTGAACAATTCAGATTTCTGGAAGGTAGACAGATCCACGAAGCGATAGGGGTGGCACAAGAAGCACTACATAGTATAAAGTCCAGAAAACTAAGAAGTGTGGTACTAAAAATTGATCTCTCCAAATCCTACGACAGAGTAAGTTGGCTATACTTACGTCTTCTTCTAACACACTTGGGATTTTCAGTTTATTTTATCAGATGGATTATGTGATGTATTACTACATTCTCCTTCTCAGTGCTCATAAATGGATCGGCCTCCCTTTTTTTTCGCTCAAAAAGAGGCTTAAGACAAGGTTGTCCACTTTCTCCACTACTTTTTCTCCTAGTAGCTGAAGACCTCAGCATAGCACTTTCAAAATCAAAACGAACAAGGTCTTTTTCTGGTATCAAATTTTCCTCTCCCCTCCAAGTTACACATCTTCTTTTTGTGGATGGTATACTTATCTTTAATATGGGCTCTAGAACAGAAGCAAAGACTCTAAAGAACATCTTAAGTCTTTTCTCCAAAGCTATCAAAATGCTTATAAACGAAGCGAAGTCTACCCTCACAACAAACCTACTTACAGAGGAGGAGACGAGTTTTTTTAGACAACACTTTCCTTTTACGGTAAAGAATTTAGAAGAAGGGTTGAAATATTTGGGTTTTGTTTTAAAACCAAATGACTATAGGAAAGAGGATTGGATTTGGCTTTTAAAAAAAATGGAAAAAAGACTCTTATCATGGAGTCACGGATGGCTTTCCAGGGTGGGAATATTAGTCTTAGTCAAGTCGGTTTTGGAAGCTATCCCAGTATATTGGATGTCACTATCCTAGATTCCAAAAGGAATTATGGCGGAAGCTTGAAAAATCGCTTTCAGATTTCTCTGGAGTGGGAAAAAAGAATCACATGTGACACCTTGGGTCCGATGGAAAAGAATCGTTGTTCCAAAGGCCCTAGGAGGATGGGGCCTTAAAACCATACACTTTTTTTCAAAGACACTGGCAGCAAAAGGAGGATGGTGAATGATAAGTACGACTAGTCTCTAGACAAAAGTAGTAATACAAGAATACATTGAATCAGATTCTATGGAGACGTGGATCAGACAGGCTCAGAAGTCATTGAAAGGAGTCGCGGTCATCTGGAAGGCAATTATTAACTCCTTTCTAGTTATCGGGGAAGGGCTTACCTAGAAGATAGGAAATGGCCACTGAGTGATATTGGGAGCAAATCCCTGGGCAGGCAGTGAAGGCTAGCACCTCCTCCCAGAACAAATTATCCTACATTTGAGAATCAAAGGTTACGACAATTTAGATAAACTTGTCGATCCAGATCATTCAACCATTTGGTCACAAGGGTGGAAATCGGATACTAATCTTGAACTAGAGGATGCAGATGTAGCAGAATTGGAAAGATACATCGCAGCCCTAAAAACAACATAGGTAAGACTCAGGGATCAAGAGGGACCGAACAACCTCAGGTTTCTATATACCAATGGATGGGTAAAGATATTTAATTCAAGAACTAGTCTAAAGTGAGCCATCTTGGTGGTGGAAAAAACTCTGGAGAATAAACTGCCCGGCAAAGTCAAAACTTTTTATGTGGAGTGTGTTAATAAACAAGGTACCAACATGGGATATCCTACAAAAAGAAACTTTTCTGGCCCTGGTAGGTGTTCTCTATGCAAAACAGAAGGAGAAACCACTTGTTTGGTATCTGTTATATTCTTTGCACGAGTAGTAGTGTTTGTGTTGCATTGGGTGCACAGGGGGGTTTGAGGGGGGTGAATGTTGGATCATGTTGTCATTGATGCCAATGGTTTCATTGATTGATGTCAAGTGATTAATTGATGTCAAAGGATTGATTGATTGATGATTGATGTAATATTTTTCCTTGATGAGAATGCATAGATGAAGATGGATCAAAGAGTTGTCATTGATATGATGAAGATGGATCAATGAGTTGTCATTGATACATGATGAAGATGGATCGATGTGGTTTCATTGGTATGTGATGCATTGTTGGAAAAATGTATAGATGACTCATTATTGTCTTATCATGATTGATAAGGTGCACAAATGGATGAACTCCAAAGTGGTCCCCTTATGGTGAAAGACCTCACAGGAAGACGCTTTTTGGATTGAGTTATCCTAGAAGAATGGTTTGAGGACCCTTGCTCTCATTATTTTCTTATCATGATTGATAAGGTGTACAAATGGATGAACTCCATAGTGGTCCCCTTATGGTGAAAGCCCTCACGGGAAGACGCTTTGCGGAGTAAGAGAACCCATCCTTAATTGTGGAATAATGAGATTAAGGACATTGAATTTCTCAGGGAAACTATCCTAGATGTATATTTTTTGTCATTCCATTTCCGGTGGTATGTAGAACGTCACATAACTCCTCACGGTTAGAGAGTTATGGCCATGAGAAGTTGGAGACCTCAGGTTTGGGTAATGGACCCAAGTTTGTTTGATGGGTAACGGTATGCGTTATGATATATTTTAAGACAATACTATTATATATGAATAGTACATGTCATGCCATTTCTGGTGGTATGTGGAACGTCACATAACTCCTCACGGTTTGAGAGTTATGGCCTTACGAAGTTGGAGGACCCTCACATGTCATCTAGAAGCCCCAAAAGGTCAAAGTAGTCAAAGTGGTTTAAGGGATTTTAAAAGGTAAATAATAAAGTGAAGTGATGAGTGTACTATAATTCAAAGTGAATACAAAATAAATTATTTAAATAATAATATTAATGGAGAAATTAGAAGTGGATTAACCCTAAAATAAGGAAAGTGGGGCCAAGTGACCTAGAAGATGTTTTTAAGGAAGCTACTTGGAGAGTATAAATAAGAGACAAGGCTCTCTCATTTTAATCACACTTGAGGATATTGAATATCTAAATGTGTATAAGGTAACCAAGGATATATAAGCCTAAATTCTGAGGAAAGGTGAAGAAAAGAAGACCTAAATGCAAGGAAGGATAAATTATTTTAATGGTGCTTTCTAAGGTATGTTATTTGCAGGTCATCTCACCATTTTCACTATAATTTTTTTTCTATAATGATTCAGACTGTGAAATTGTTATTCCATTGAGAAAACATACCCAAGTATCTATGGTAAAAAATTCATCTTGTGAGTCGTTGTATTTTGGGAGTTACACTCCGTGGAAAATAAGGTTTGTGGCTAGTCCTGAAACTAGTCAAAAACGGGTGTTTCAGGTAAAAACGTCATAACTTCTTAATAACATATCCAAATTAAATGAGACCAAATGTGTTGGTTAGGGTACAGGATTTAGTATTTTTTTTAATAGTTTCAGATCAATTCAATGAATATTTTTTGCGAAACACCCTCTACAAGGTCGCTCTCTAGAATAAGCCAGAATTCAGCAAGGTATGCCATTTTTGCTATAACGCCTTTTCTTAGAGGTTCCAAGTAGTTCCACCCAGATGAATTTCATAAAACACACTGAAGAACATTATGTATCAGTTTCAGATCTTTATTCATTACAGGTAAAATGTTATGATTATTTCAAGTTGGAGTTGTTGACTAATCCAAAACTAGTCATGGTTGAGACAAGCAGTTGATAAGTTGGCACATACATGAGGTGTATAGTTGATGATGTTGGTACATATTGATGAGTCATTGTTGATGATTATTTGACACATCATTGGTTTACACTTGGTACATGGTTGGACGCACTTGTTTATGGTACAGGTTGATTAGAGGTTGTTTGGCACAGGTTGGTGCATGGTTGATGCACTTGTTTATGTTGACAGATTGATATATGTTGAGGATTGTTGCCTCATCTCAGTTGGTTCTGAGAATGTAAGCTGAGTCTTGCATATAGAGCTGATGCTCTTGTAGATTTGTACTCTATTCAATTGTTGTTGAAAAACCCCTGAATTGAAGTCCATAATAAAAAGAAAAATTGTACATACATCCTGTGTTCTTTGTGTTCCTTGTGGAGATGATTTGTTGATGATATGTTGTCGATATATATTGTTGATATGTATTCACATCTAACTGATTATAAATGACATAAATGAGTAATGAGCAAATGTTTAATGTTAACTAAGGAGTTTTTGTGTAAGAGGGAAGTTTTGGGGAAAAAATCCCCACTCTCATTCACCCCCCCCTCTAAGTGTGGTAGGTGTATCCAACAATTGGTATCAGAGCGGGCCTTCACTACAAGCCTTAACAATCTTGAGGGAGATCCATAGACACACAAATGGATGATGAAATACCAATCCTTGATGAGGAAAATTATTCTACTTGGAGAATAGAGATGAGAGTGTATTTGAAGACAATGGGAGCAGCTATTTGGAAGGCAGCCACCGGTGGATCAGTTCCGTTGAAGAACAAGTCAAAGTTTGCAGATCAAAGGGAAGGAAAGAAAGAAGAATGATGCATTGGCTCTCAAAACCATTCTTAGTGGAATTTCAAGCCCTATCAAAGAGAGCATGGGACAATGCACTTCCGCCAAGGATCTATGGCTAAAGCTAGAGGAGACATATCAAAAAAAGAAAGAAGATGTTGAAGACCACTCCGTCAAGATTATCAAAGGTAAAGAATCTCTAACT
>ML783729.1:17418-61831 GCA_009831015.1 Picea engelmannii
AATAAGGAAAGTGGGGCCAAGTGACCTAGAAGATGTTTTTAAGGAAGCTACTTGGAGAGTATAAATAAGAGGAAAGGCTCTCTCATTTTAATCACACTTGAGAATATTGAATATCTATATGTGTCTAAGGTAACCAAGGATATCTAAGCCGAAATTCTGAGGAAAGGTGAAGAAAAGAAGGCTGAAATGCAAGGAAGGATAAATTCTTTTGATGGTGCTTTCTAAGGTATGTTATTTGCAGGTCATTTCACCATTTTTGCTATAACTTTTTTTATATAATGATTCAGACCATGAAATTGCTATTCCATTGAGAAAACATACCCAAGTATCTATGGTAAAAAATTCAACTTGTGGGTCGTTGTATTTTGGGAGTTACACTTTGTGAAAAATATGGTTTGTGGCTAGTCTTGAAACTAGTCAAAAATAGGTGTTTCGGGTAAAAACGTCATAACTTCTTCATAACAGATCCAAATTTAGTGAGACAAAATGTGTTGGTTAGGGTACAGGATTTAGTATATTGTGTAACAGTTTCATATCAATTCAATGAATATTTTGTGCAAGCCACGCTCTACAAGGTCGCTCTCTATAATAAGCCAGAATTCAGCAAGGTATGCCATTTTTTATATAATGCCTTTTCTGAGAGGTTCCAAGTAGTGCCACCTGGAGGAATTGCATAAAACATACTAAAGAACATTGTATATCAGTTTCAGATATTTATTCATTACAGGTAAAAGGTTATGAGTATTTCAAGTTGGGGTTATTGACTAATCCAAAACTAGTCATGGCTGAGACAAGCAGTTGATGAGTTGGCACATACATGAGGTGTATAGTTGATGATGTTGGTACATATTGATGAGTCATTGTTGATGATTATTTGACACATGATTGGTATACACTTGGTACATGGTTGGATGCACTTATTTATGGTACAGGTTGATTACAGGTTGTTTGGCACAGTTTGGTGCATGGTTGATGCACTTGTTTATGTTGACAGATTGATATTTGTTGAGGATTGTTGCCTCATGTCAGTTTGTGCTAAGAATGTAAGTTGAGTCTTGCATATAGAGCTGGTGCGCTTGTAGAGTTGTACTCTATTCAGTTGTTGTTGAAAAAACCCCGAATTGAAGTCCATAATAAAAAGAAAAATTGTACATACATCTTGTATTCTTTGTGTTCCTTGTGGAGATTGTTTGTTGATGATATGTTGCTGATATATGTTGTTGATATGTATTCACATCTAACTGATTATAAATGACAACAATGAGTAATGAGCAAATGTTGAATGTTAACTAAATAGTTTTTGTGTAAGAGGGAAGTTTTGGGAAAAATATCCCCACAATCATTCACCCCCCCCCCCTCTAAGTGTGGTAGGTGTGTCCAACAGTGAAGCCCCATGTGTGGGGGTTCGGGGGCAGCACCCCCGAGAAAAAAAATTATGCCTCGAGAAATGTGTCACATATTTAAATGGTTTTTCGACACATGGTTTCTTTGCCGATGGTTTTCTATTTCCGATTAAGGAATTATGGTTGTTGACTAATCCAAGTCATTGGGTTAGGGTTTTGGATGTCGCTAGCTCCTATATGTATATTGTATTGTAAACAATGTATCACTATGAATGAATATAGAATATGTTGGTTTTCCCGGTTTGTGTTTCCAAGGCAAAAATCTTTGTGTAATGTTTGTATTTGCCATTGTATCTTTTTTGTTCTTTTACTGAAAATCTGTTTGCAGTAAATATTGTACAAGGTTAAAATCTCCACCACTCATCATCTTTTCTTGGACTGTCACTATATCAAGGAGGTATGGACAAAAGTTTCTAGACTTTTGAAACTACACTTTTGCTGGAATGGCCACTCTTTGGAGCAAGCCTGGAAGGACTAGTGGATGAACAGAGAAATTAAATCCTACAGAATGTTGCCTCTGCTAATATTATGGGGTGTATGGATTACCCGAAATATACTCATCTTTAAAGAGGTTTATCTAGCACTAGAAAAAACCACTCTTAAAAGCTTGGCCATCCTCTCCACATTCTTACCAACTGTTGGAAGAGTCAAGACAAAAAATATTGAGGTCACTATTGATAAAACAAAACCTTGGGTTTTTTTCTACGGAGCTTCCCAAAATAATAGATGTGGGGGAGGAGGGATCTTATACCTCTCGGACTCCCACTACTTCACACTGACTTGTGTTCTGGGAACAAGAACAAACAATTTCGTTGAACTAATGAGCCTCAAACTACTCATTGCCTTTGCACTTGAAAAGAATTGCAAAATGATTACAGTTTATGGAGACTCAAAAAATGTCATAAATTGGATAAATGGCACACAAAGATGTACAAATATCAGACTTGCTAACATAGTGGAAGACATAAAATCATTACAGCATGTTTTTTATTCTATTACCTGTCATCATGTGTATAGGGAAAGAAATGAAGAAGCAGACCGATCATCGAAAGAAGGCACACACTTGGACATGGGCCATTGGAAAATTTCAGAGTTCCTAAATGATCACATTCAGAAACATCCTCAACAAACCTTCATGTGAAATCACTGGACACCTTTTGGGAATGGACAACTATATGCAGCAAAATATTTTGTAAAATTTTGTAAAATCCTATTGGATTCGATAACACAGCAAATATAAAAGGTGGGACTTCAACGAGCTACGAAGAAGATCCATAGAAATACAGATGATATGAATACACTCTGGAAGTGTATCTACAAAATGTAATTTTGATCACAACTGACGATATAAAATTATGCTTTTTCCTTGGAAAAAAAAGGTATGCCTCCCAAATTTATCAATACAATGTTGAAACTTAACAGTTTTTGAAGACATCGGGAATATATTAAGCATATATTTAAAAATTGATATAGATTGGATTAAGCTTAGTATTATTCCCACATATATGTATGGAAATCAACATTAGTAAGGTTTTATTGAATAATCTAATACTTCAAAAGAATGGTTCCAAATGGACTCCAGAATGGGATTATGAAAATGAAACTTTTCAGTGTTGGATTTATCAACAAGTAGGAAATTTGTGGGATTTGTGTCCTCAAGTATGAGTTTATCCTAAAAGGAAAAAATGACATATACCAAAACCCAACTGATGAAATCTTTTGAGCAAAAATTATTGGATGATGAAGATGAACAAAATGCATAAAATTAGTAGACAACAGTTTCAAAGAAGTATACTAATGGATACTTAGAAGTATAAGATAAGGAATCAACACCCTCTACGATGGATAGCGAAGAAGACCAGAATACCTTCATGGTGGTAGTTTCAAATGAAGCACCAATGGGGGGAATGAAGAGACTTCATTCCCATACAAATCCTAACCATTTGATTTCTTAGTTACCCTCAGTCACTATGGAACATTCTCCAAGGGGTGGCATGAAGTTAAAAATGAGCAAGGGAAAAAAGGTAGAACTGAGGACTATGTTTCAATGGGACATAAATGAAATGTAAATTAATATGTAATATTAACTTTGTTGGTGTAGTATGCACATTATAAGTGCAATTTCCATTCAATATTTTAATAGAAGCGACAATTTTTTCTTTGGAAAAAAAAGACCCAAAAATAAAGGTCTCAATTTTGGCAAATAGCTTTTATTATAACTAACATTGAGTCATTGTTAAAAATTTTATCTAATAAAAATGAATTTGTTTATGAATGGAAGTTATATTCATTTATGTATGACACTTTTGGTTTTACTTTGCGTATGTTCTATTGAACTATTTATTTATGTACTTTTACTTTCAACTTTAGATTTCTTGCTAATTGTGTTTTGAAACTATGACATAATTAGAATGTGTATATTTGTCTTTCCTATTTAACTCATCTTTTATATTGCATGGACAAAAGGTTACTGACGATTCATGCTTTCAAATTTATTCGATATTGTGTTTTAATTCTGGATTTCTTTAACTTGCTCTTAGTACTACAATTTAATTTGTGCACTTTACTTTATGTAATTTAAAAGAGAAAACTAAATAAAATTAACAAAACTCTAAAATGAACCTGAAAACTATTATCACAAATTGGAGGGTTCTCCAATAAATGATTGGAATCTTGTTTTGAGGATTTTATCGCAATGGACATGTGTGTGTTGACTAGAGTCCATCCACCCTCCACTCTAAAGGAAACTGGCTAACGAAAANACAACCACATATAGAGAAGGCACTCCACAAGCTTTCACATTTTATAGAGCTTAGTTCTTTAGGAAATTGATAATTTGGATTCTTATGTGTAATTTGGATCACGAAATTGAATGATGTTGTAGCAAGAAGAAGAGAAGATACTCAAATTTCTAAGTAGACAAATAAAAAGTTGATCTTTCATGCACCCACATACAACTTAAGGACTCGTGAAGTAGTAGAGCCAATATGGATTGGGATCATGAATTGTTGGTTTGATAGAGAATTGTAGAATTAATTTGAGACTACCTTTGTTGTAGTATATAGAAGATGGATATGAACTTTTAATTGACGGAGAAGGAGATCCAGTATTTTGCGAAGAGAGGGAGAAGTTGTTCTAGATTTCAGATTCATTGTCATATCTATGATTATAGAGAATATGGAGAGGATATAATTACTACCGGATTCCATAGCAAGTAATCACCTATAAAATTGGATGGTGAGTCCTCCCTTAGAAGAAGCAAGAGAAAGCCATCACTGAATTTTCTTGGTTCATAAACCTGAAAAGCAAGAAACTCAAAAGTGTGTCAATGAAGCCATGTTGAGTGTTTGGAACAAGAGTTTGAATCCTTGAGATTTAAATGAAGGTAGTTACCTCTCCTTTATCCTTTGAGTCATTGGCATAGGAACAAATCTCTAGTTAGTGCATTTATGTAGTTTGCATCTTTTTAAGAGTTCTTGAACCCAAGCAAGGCCTCCTTTTATTTCGGATTTTCCCACATTGGGTTTCTAGTGTAAGTCACTATGTTCTATTGTATATATAATTCTATGGGTTTGTTGAATTAAATTCATTGTTTGGATACATAGAAACATGAAGATAATAAAATTCAATCATAAGATAATCACACAGTAGTAATAACATAAAATATACAAAATCAAGAAAAAATAAATTAAACATAGGATCTACATTGGTGAATCAAGTCAACCATAGGTTGATCAATTATGGATCATACTAGTAAATGGTATTAGAGTTGTGGATCCTTGTTTCATATTTTTTTTGATAATTCATCCATGGGTAAAGCTCTGAGAAGAGAAAGGCTTGAAGTGTTGAACACCATTAACCAATAGATTCCTAGAGAGAACCAACATCCAAGGAAAAAGTTGTAATAGTTAGAAAAGAAGAATGATGACTTGAAGGATGAGCTACAAACCTTAGAGGACTTGTTTTTCTCCATCTAGATAATTGTTTTTCTATTTTTCTCTAGTTAAGGATGATGTAGTGAGTTCCTTCATTTGAGTTTGCTGACTCTAAGATGATTGAAACTTCATAACAACTTTTTGGACATCCTCCCAACCCTTTTTTGATGGGTTTCACTACTATACCTTTCTCATCCAAATATGTCATATTTTTATAAGTGATTTTGAAACATATAAATCTTAAAGAAATCAATTGAGCCAAAATGGCAATAGAAGGCTCAAGGAAACTTAATAAACCTTGTATAATAGGGACCTTCATCTACTTTAGCCCTTGATAATTCCAAAGAAAATGTGCTCATCCTAAGTGATCAACACCATGCCTTTCCTCTAGGGATAAGACAACCCCAATTTGATCATTTGATTCATAATATCTATAAACCTATTTATCTCAATATCAAAAGATTTCAAAAGATCTTGTAGAGAGAGCAATGTTTATCTTTTCCTTGTAATGCTCTTAGCATCAATTGAGACTTGAGTTCTATCATTTGTGTTCATTCCAATGAGAACATATATGGGAAAAGTATTTACCATGCTTAAACCAGTGGATACCACCTTACCTTGCTCCAAAAAATGGCTCTAGACCCCAATGACATTGTCACTGATCTGCACAAATTTACAATAGTATTATGCATAACATTTCAAGTGCCACCAAAGGGCAAGAAATTCATAAATTATCTTACTCCAAACCAAATCCCTCACTATAGTGGATCTCAATGGACACCCTTTAAACAACAACTAATTTTTCCTTTATCAAATCAGTGTGATCCTTGAACGATTTATATTTATTATTTATTCACCATGATTAGTCTTAAGCTTGTAAATTTCAAAATATTTACTCTAGATATCCTACTTGAATGACTTTGTTTTATATTTATTCAACCATATTGCTTAATCAATGTCCTTGACTTAGGAATTTGTGGAAAATACGTGCCTTTGAATATGATCTAGTGACAAGTCAATGACATAATTATTTTCCTCTTGAGATTCCTTCCACTAACAAAGTTCCACCTCCCTTTTGGAGAAAGAAGCCTTCAACTTCCACTTTTGATTGAGCTCTGGTCAAAATAATCCTTTCAACGTCCAAAACTTAGAGTTTTTAATTTTTTGTGGTGAGGGACGTGGTTATTGGAAGTGCTCAAAAAATCCACACTAGACATCTTTATATTGTCAATGTTTCAGACCTTAACCCATATCCATCATGAGGATAAGTAGTCAATATGAGAAGAGGGTAATCTTGACAATAAATACTAGAAGAGCAGAGAACCCTAGAAAACTAAAAAGTCAGCTACATGAAAAAGACAAAAATAATAACCAACGACAACATTAAGACAAAAAAATAAAAACTATTAAAGAAAAACAAAAAACAATTTTTTTACAAGAATAAGAAAAAAACTAAAGAAAAGTGGAATAATGATAAAAAACAATGAAACAATACTTTGTTTCATTGTTTGTTTATCATTATTCCACTTTTCTTTATGTTTTTTCTTATTCTTATAAAAAAGTGATTTTTGTTTTTCTTTAATAGTTTTTATTTTTTTGTCTTGATGTTATCGTTGGTTATTATTTTTGTCTTTTTCCTGTAGCTAACTTTTTATCTTTCTAAGGTTCTCTCCTCTTCTTGTATTTATTGTCAATATGGCCCTCTTTTTATATCGACTACTTGTCTCGGTGATGGATCTGGCTTAAGATATGAAATGTTGACAATATAAAGATATCTACTGTGGATTTTCCAAGCACTTCTAACATCCAAAACTTTTAAAAATTATTTATTTGTTATTTATCCTGACCTAATTCCTTAGAAATTTTTATGTTCTAGCGATCTATATCATCTCTAGTGGAAATAATTTCATACACAATAGGATGTTTCAAAGGATCAATAACCTTAGTTGATGGTTTGGACTTTAACCTCTTTATATTATTGTTCTTTTCCTCCAAAAAATCTTGTTCTCTCTTTTCTTTGTCCATAAGGGAGATATCTTTAACAAAAACAAAATTAGGCTGGCTCACCTTGTCATATAGTGACCTAATCTGAGTATTTAAGAATGTAATGCCTCATTCTACCCAACTTTGTTTTGTATAAGATCATGATGTTCATCGTGGATTAGATAGATGACTTGTCTTATATATAGTTTGGAAATTGATGAATTTTATGCATTATTTAGTTATGGTATAGATTGCTTATATTTATGAGTATATATATAAGAGATAAGTATTTTGTTCTTTGATGATGGAATGATGTTTGTGTTTTTGTTTGTGGAACCAATTAGAATCCATAGAAAGATGTTAATGTGGTTGTTTATGTGTTGATGATGATGATGCAATGGCTATTCATGTTGTTAGGCAAGTTTTTAGTTGTGGTAGGATTGGGTAGACCTAGAGGAGTCTTGGAGGGAGATGTTTGATTCTAACTTAGGCTAAGTTATGTGCAAAATCCCAAGTTATGTACAAATTCCTAATTGATTAATTGCAATGAACTAATATTTTAATAATGTGAAAGCATGCTAGAGATGACAAAGATATTATATGATGATACGTTGATTATGTTACACACACACACACACACACATTTGTGTGTGTGTGTGTGTGTGTGTGTGTGTGTGTGTGTGTGTGTGTGTTGCAAGATTATTTGAAAAATATCAGTGATTGACTATCTGGGATAATACCATGTTGGGATTCTAATAGTAAGACCCACTTATGTGAAGAATTTGGTTTTGACTATTATATATGTGTTACCAATCTACTTGATATGTCTGTGTTCATGCATGTGCAGGACACAGGAGGATGCTTTCCTAACTTACCAACATATGGGTGTGGAACATGAATATGAGGCTTTGGATTTGTTGTGTTGGGTTAAATAGAGGTGCATGCCTACTTAGTTGAGAGAGAGAGAGAGAGAGAGAGAGAGAGAGTCTCTTCGTAGAATGTGATGGGTAAGAAAGTTGAATAGCTTAAAAAATCTATCTATCTAGTAGTGCATGTATCATATCTATTCTTAGTACTTCCATTATGGGCAGTGACAGGCCTCATGGTTATGATTGGGGGGTGTGCATTAAGGTTGTGAAAGACCTTACTCCTAAATACCTAAACCTTCTATATTATAAAATAGGCTAAGGTAACCATAAGTGACTATCATGATGGTATTGGTTCCTATGAAATATTACCCACTCTTGGTGACAAATTGGAATATTAATATTTAAACGAAATTAAGTGTTATTATTTTTGAAAATAAATAGTGGTGAAAAACTCTAAAGTAACACCTAAGGGGCTTGATCATTCACCTAATTAAGAAAATAAAAATCATTAGGAAAAGGTAGAGGTGCCACCTAGGGGATGAATATTTAGACTTTAAGAACTAAAAAAAATAAGATTTTTGAATGAGGTTGAGATCACAAACCTCCCAGAGCTTATAAATACAAGGGGTCTCAGTGGGATTTGGAATGAATAATTTGAATTGTAGGAAAATGTTGTTGAAATATTGTCAGAATGTTGTTTACTTAAACCCAGAAGGTAAGATGGATTTGTTGAAGGAAGCCAAGAAATGTTGTAAATCCCCTGGCTAGAGATGCATCGCTTGCTTGGAAAGTCAAGTAGGTGGATACCCCACCACTATAACATATTCTACTAGTTACTTTCTAATTATATTTCTAGTTATGATCCCACACAGTTGAGGGGTCCCAATAAAGGAATTTTTGCATGGGTGTGGTAGGGTGGAAGATGGTTGGCATAAAATGGGTTGAAAAAGGAAAGGGAAATAGAGGCTTGGACACTTATGCATCTATTGGAATTGGTTCTCTCATTAGGTATAAATTGTAGTTTTTCATGAAATTTCAAATAGAATTTTACGATGTTAGTTTTGGCATGATGAACAATGTTCTTAACAATATGATTCATATTGTTGATATCATGTATTAACCTAGTTAGTGGTTGGAAGTTTAAATTAGTTGTGCCTATTAGTGCTTAATCTATAGTTGGAAAAATTGTGTTGGTTGTAAACCCAAGAAATGCATGAGTATTTATATTATAAAAGGGAGAATATACATTTGAATAATTTTTGTTGAAGGAATTATTTCTTGACATAGTATTTAACAAATATTATATATCATGTAATGGTTAGGGTGATGCTTATGAATGCATATTTTGTTTAAGGAATGATTTCCAAGTGTTTGAAGAATTATTTTACTAGAATAATGATTATTTTCATAGTTTTTCTTCCAATTTATATCTAAGGGAGTGATCTAGGTGGCAACCCACATTTGAAAATGACTCATAAATAGTCTTACACCTTGCTAGTTCTACAACAATTTTGCATCTCTTGAACTTCTAGTGCATTTTTGGGCACTTCCCATCAATTTTTGGAAATGTACACATCCTAGAAATCTATGATTTCTAGAATAGCTAAACACATAGAGCTCATAATAAGATTTTAACGGTCCAAGAATACCCCAAAGAAAGGTTGTATGCAAAAGTTGAGACCTTAAGAAGTTTTTGTACGAAGAAGGCTCCTTGGGGCCCATGTTCTTTTTCCACGACATTTCTTAGGGTTAGGGTTTTGAATATTAGGATTTTTCCTCTTAGGAATTTATGATTTAGGTTAAAAGCTAGTTTCAACCTCATATAATGGGGTTTTCTGAAAGAGCATAGCTGATATGTCTCTTTTTAGAGACATTCTACCACCATTGTAGCCAGTTTATATTCCTTTGTGTATTGCAATGCTTTCATTATTTCATTCATTAACAGAGTTCGAGTTTCATTATATTATTGTGCTCTTTACAATATATATGTCTTATTTCACATGTTATTACTATCTTCATTTGATTCTCAACATAATTCAGATTAGTGGTATCAAAGAAATGTGTTTTGTTGTTCCCCAGGTTGTCCCCACTCTCATGAGGTCAAGGGCAGGGAATAATATGTGGGGAAAATTGTCACGCCACTCTATACCTTTCAAGTTAAATATTGAGTCAAATGATGGGTTCCCTGAATTGATTAGATATCCTCTTGGAATGCATGAGCAAGTTTCAAGAAGATAACATCATTGTAACCTGAAAAACTAAAAAATGATTGGAGTTATAGTTTTAGGAGTGACCAAGAATCCAAAAAACAAGGGGATTTAGTATATTCTATCCATATCAATAAGCTCTTGAACCACACACACCAAAATGTGATTCTACTTGACAAATATCTCAGTGAAAAAGGAATTGAAGTTAAAAGAGATCTATTAAAAACTATTTCCCATGGATAAAAACTACATGTAGTAGACTTATTGCGCATTTCAAATAGATCCAACAAGCTTAAATGGGTATTTATGCAGAAAACAGGCATAACAAATGCATATCAATAACTGGATCTTTATTTCATTAATGAAGCAAAGCTTATAGTTGTTTTACATAAGAATTATGCCATTAATGAGTAGGAAACAAAAATAAGCACCATGGGATGGGTAAACTTAGCATGGTAATGGGTTTCTCCACATACCCATTACATCAAAACTATTCCCAAGAAGAAAGTAAATGGAAATAAGGGGTTATTTAACCTCTATTCCTTTTTTATCGTTCACTTTATGAAAGTTCATATTAGAGGTTAGTATTAGCACTAAACCCACTCTTTAGTGAAAAAAAAGAAAATTCTATCATTCACTTTATGAAAGTGCATATTAGAGGTTAAGCAATGCAAATTCAAGAATGGCTAACATTTAAATTTTATTTATTTGGATATGCCTCAAAGGGGCTACCTTCTTTGTATATTTATTTGGGTAGTATCATATGTTGTATAATGTTTTAAAATAATTTTTATAAGGCTATAAGAGCCCACCTTTCCATACAATGTATGTGTTATATAATCACCTTCACAACTATACTTTGCACCCTTCCAACTAAAAGCACACGGGTAAATAACTACCCACCAAAACTTGTATTGCAAATACGGTCCTTGTCGAAATTTTTTGAGCTGCACAATGGGTTTTAGTCGGGGATTGGATCCATTGTTCATGATGGTACTGACCCCAGACACCTCTCCCTTTCCTCCAAGAAGCCAAAAATGTTTTGAGCCAATGACCCAGACACCCCTCCCTTTCCTCCAAGAAGCCAAAAATGATTTGAGCCATATATTTGGCTTGGGTGGTTGCAATCTAGCACCTATTACGTAGTGAGATTCGTCTTGCTAAGACATCGTTGAATGTGCCTAGAATCACACAAAACATTGCATTGTGTAGACTATGGAGGATAAAACATTGGCTAAAAATTTCATTTGTTCACACTAAGAGATAAGTTTGATCTCATAATGTGAAAAATTAGATACAAGTTCGAATTGTGAAGATCGAATGATGAAGATTTGTACTTCCCGGAAAGCATTTTCAAATACAAAAGTGGATATAGAGAATTTATCAATGCAAATATCAGGGAAAATTGTGTCTATGAAAACTACACCTACAACATTCTCCCACTATAATACATCGTATCTCCTAGAAACTAAGACATGTGATCCTCATGACCAAACTTAGAAAATCTTGTCTTAGTTCTAGATTTTGAGTATTGAAACTTGATAAATGAGCATGCAAGTGTGGCCTATGTTCATAAAAAAATTACCGCTTGTGTGTTCTACATGTGACCAAATGAAGCACATCACATGTATATCTTGTCTTGATCAAAAATATCCTAAAAGACTTCATTGATTGGAAAACCGGTGAGAGAGAACTGTCTTTTGGAATTTTCCAAAGAAAAAAGCCCCAAAAACAATTAAAACATGCACCTTCTTGGTTTTTGAGATTCACACTTCTCTATATACTACATATGAAATTATAATGGCATACCTTTAGATGTATTATATGGTAGACACAAAGGGTTTACCAATGACTAGCTACATGATAGTTTTTTATGAGTTTATGATTTACTTTGTTTAACAAAAAGAGAAATTGAGCGTTCTGGTGAGATTTTTTAATAGATGCATTTTTATACTTTTGGAGCTTGAAATTGAATTATGTCAACTCCATGATGATTTACACCATTAAGAACCCTTATTCAATCCAATCTCTACATTTGAATTTCTCATTTGGTTGATTATCATAATTTCACCCAAGGCGAGCCCCATAGGAAAAAACTAACTTTCATACTTTTGCAACTTAGAACTGGACTCTATTAGATCCATGACAACCAATGAACCAAATAAACATGTCCAATGTTTATTCAATCAACCGGGATCAAGCAATTTAAATTTAAATTTATGTATTGAGTCCTTAAGCATTCGACTAGTGGTTGAACATTCTATCTCTGACAATGGGAGTAATGCTAATAAATCTAGAAATGTTGTTAACTTATCCAACCATAACCTTGACCAAGATGAATTTCAAGTGTTGGAGATAGGTTTAGGATTTGTGATTATGTCGAGGATGATATTATATGTAATGTTGAAGTGGGCTTGAAGCATCTCCTAGAAAGCATTGCCAAAAAAATTAGGTAGGAAGTACCTCTTATGCTTAGATTGTACAAACATATAAAGAGGAATATAAATAGAAAAGAGGATTGTGCCCTGAGGAAGCTAAGAAATAATGGCAATTTGTCATTCTCAAAGAATAGAAAGGAGGTTCAATACTTGTCATGAACAAAGATGATTATATTAAGAAAATGCACGAACATCTAAACTTGAGTGGTTGCTATAAGAAACTCAGTAAAAATCACCTCAATAAAATAATGAAGGACTTGACGGAAGCTATTAAGAAATCCTCCTTGGATGAAGATACTAAGGCCAATATTGTACCAAAATTCCCCATCATTTCTAGGATTTGTAAGGTATTGGATGTTATTATGCAAAGCATAAATGAGATTGTTATAAAAATTATCAACAAAAAGAGAAAAATAGAGAGCACAATGACACAATTGAAGCCACAAATGATATCTTTATTATCTCAATAGCCACGTTCACTTACCTCTTCGAGAGGAAAACCTCCAACAAAGTAGAGCTCAATTACAAAATGATTCTCGAGAAAAAACTTTTCCATGCTTTCTACTCATATTTACACTATTTCTATCTTCCAGAGAACATTCTAGAGGAAGATCTTTCTAGAATTTGAACCTTCTATTAAGTCTTCTTACATTAGATGTGTTCATAGTATTCATAGGCTTTATTTATTAATTTCATTCTTTATTACATAGAAAAATATAGTGTTCTATCTACTTGAGGGGTTAGGAAGGTTAAGACCCTAACATGCCCTCTCCCTTGAAAAAAAGAACCTTGTCCTCAAGGCTTGAGATGTGGAAATTGTTGTAGAATGGCAATCGACTCCTACGTGGCATCCTTCGGTTGTGTATCCTTCAACTGAATTGAAACTTTCTTGATGGTGTGGTGACAAATACAACTCTCATAGTGGTCCAAGACTACTTGCGGCTACAACTAAATGGAGCCTTCTTCATCCAATTCAGGGAGACTAGTTTGAGCCTAGAACTTGGTTCCAATAACTTTCTTCAAGCAAGAAACATGAAAAACAAGATGGAGATTAGAGTGACAGGGGAGAGATAACTTGTAGGCCACAAGCCCCACTTGATTTAGAATTGTATAAGAGCCATGAAACTTGGGAGCAAGTTTCTAACAATGGTTTTCTTTGAGGGATGTTTGCTTGTAAGGTTGCAAATGAAGAAACACCTAGTCCTTGTCAGTAAATTGGCATTTTGAACATCCCTGATCAACTTGTTGCTTCATGTGATTCTGAACCATGACCAAATTCTCTTTGAGGGTTTGGAGAATGGAAGCTCGAACTATAATGAGTACACAACACACCTTCAAAATTTTCAATTTTGGGGTACCACTTTTCTTTTTTAACCATTCTACACCTTTTCTTTTGGCTTTATAGAGGTTGCATATTTGTCCTTTATTAAGTTTATGAATTTTTTTTCCTTTGTTTTATTTGCATTTAAAATCTTTGGAAAACCCAAAAAAATCTCATGTTTTGTATTAGGGAAGAAAATAAAAAGAAATAAATGAAAAAAATAAATCGCAAAGTTCTCCAAAAAGTGTCGATGAACTCATCGGGGGTCGAACTAAAAGAACAAGCAAAGCAATCTACCAAACTCTCGATCTCAATGAAGGAATTTTGAAAGCGTCAATGAAGTGATTAGTGTCAACAGAGTTTCGAGTCAATTTAAAACAACGAATGTTTTTCGTTGACCGCTGATGAAGCCATCGAGCATCGGTGGAATTCTTTGAGTCTTGAATTGAGTTCACATTTTAAGCCAATCTCGATGAACCAAAAACTTAGAGACAGGTTGTGATCATCTCATCAGAAATGAGGATTAATCTGGACTGTTTAAACTTGGTCTAGGAAAAGTTCCCCTTCGATCACTGTACAGAACCACGTCATCATTTCACGTCATGTGTCGTACAAATCCATGTAACGTTCCATGTCATCTATCCACATCACCTAACATGTCATCATGGTATGAACATCTTCGTTGATCATCGGCAACCAAGGTTTTCAATTGAGTGTTTTAGGTTGAGAAACATGGGTTTCTTCGATTGTCGATGAATTCATCAAGCATTGAAAGGATTAGTCGAGGTATTTAAGTGAAACATCAACACTTTTGGTCGATCGTCGATGGACCATCGACATCGGCCAATATTTAATGGTCTCAACATTTAATAGGTGACAATCTATCACTGATTTCGATGAACCCTTTTCTCCAAAGAATGAATCTTGGTCTTTCAATCACGAACAAGAACGAATGCTAACCATTGATCCTCCCACATGAACTGTTCTAAAAAAATGTCATGTTTTTTCCCAAGCGCAAAAAATGGTCTAAAAAGTCGTCGATGAGAGAAAATATATGTTCGGTATTTTTGTGATAACTTTTGATCCCAAAATTCATTTGAGGCATTCCCTATACCATTGGAAATATCTCATCGAGCTCTATAACTTTTTAGTATAAGTTTTCTATGGTTTTTCATTGTTCTTTTATAGTTTTTTAAATAAAGTTGTGACATGTAAAATTCTTACAGTATTTTTGTGATAAATTTTGATTTCGATCTCCGTTTAGAGAATTAATTATATCATTGGAAAGGTATCATCAATATCTATAACTTTTGTATTATAAAGGAAATCGGGCTCAGGGAAGTGACTTAAACGTTTCATTTTAAAATCGATGAATTATTTTATGTGATAAATTTCTTAAGAGAAGAGTTTGTTTTTCCTAATATACATCTATTATGATCCAGGTACATGCAAGGGGAATCGTATAGCATGGTGAGAAGAATTTTGATGTAGTGTGTTGTGAACTGGTAGATTTCCATTAGTTAATTGTTATAAGAAAAATTTGTTCGTTGGAACGGATCCCACCTATCTGGTTGTGAAGTCGGTTACAACCTCCTTGATAACTTGGCACGAGGCAAAGGCTTCTCGCACCACAGATGGTCCTGTGTCTGAGGTGGTGAAAAGGGGAAGAAGGAGAGATGAGAAACTTGTGAAAAATCCCTCTTAGGACAACCCAACCTGGGTATTATCCTCCCTCAACTTCCTGAGTGGAAAAAAAGGCCTAGGGGTGAATTTTGATAGACAAGGGGGTGAAAAAGAGTTGGTTGATTTTCGGATCAACAAACTAATAAAAGTGAACCACAAGTTGTTCATTCCCTTAAGGCCTTGGGAATAGATTCGAAATTGATTCCCAAGGTAAACCTGAGTTCTGAACAATTGTCCGATGAATGACTTGTGCAAAAATATTGAAAATAAGAATCAAAGTGCCTTTAGTAATCTACAACCATATCATTTAAGTGAATAAAAATAAGTTTTTCAGGACTCGTAATGCGTGGGAACAAGCCCATAATGGTCTGTATTACCCAGAAATTCCTAGAAAGTGGTCCTAAGACTTTTCAAAGTTGGAAAAAGGGATCTAAAAACGAAATTATAGCCCTTCAGTAAACTACAAAAGCTATGAAAAATATGTAATTGGCCGCAAATTAATATTAACCAAGGTGTTGGGTGGACAGACGGAAGGTAAAGACTTTAAACATGCATCAATTGTGACTTTTAAGTTGATTACTCACATGCAGTGATTACCACATTGTTTTGAAGGTCCTTCTGATTAGGCAAACACTTATTATACCACAGATGTTCCACTTAGTATAAAAGGAGTGAGCTTACGTAGACCACTTCGTTAGGACGAAGAGTGCCCCGTCCAGTTCAGAGAAGGAGGGGTTATCCCTTACTCATAACTCTCGCTTTCAGGCTCTTAAAGTAGCTTTGATGGAAGAAGGACACATNACCCCCCCCCCCCCCCCGTCGAGGGGGTTTTAGCTGAGCTTACTCTAGCAGAGTAATATTCTGACCCAAGCTAATCTATTGAACTTCTTGACCATGTGATTTATAAGAGAAAAAAAAGATATCACTCAATTGATACCAGGTAGACAAATTTGAAGGGGCTCTTGACGAAGATTCCCTGGCTTTGAATCCTAGTGTTCTAGAAATTGAAATTGCATAAATTGAAAAGACCAATCCTTCCATGCGGTGAGAACACATCTTATCTTCACAAACATGTCTCTTGCTAACTTATATATCATATAAATATATGTGTAAATATATATAGCTAGATGATAGAGTTTATGGTTTTTCTTTCATGGGGCGAACCCGTGTTTTTTGTTTTCAAGTGTTTTGCATGTTTTGGTGTTTTTGTTTTCTGATTTTTTGAATGGCCCCTTTAGGGGAAACAACCTGTAAGTTAGAAATAAGAGAAAATAAAAATTACAACGAATACCAGTTCACCCTCCCTACTAAACTTAACGTTAACCACAATAGGTATGATGGCAGGGAAACCCAACCATCACCCAATCATGGGGTTATGCCTATTTTTTCCTTGGTTTTAGGTGGCGTGGTACTAAAATAAATTCAATAAAGAATAAATTGAAACATCTATGCTATTCAACCCAAAGGAACAGTGTTGAAACTCTTTGTGGGGCGCATAGACACCATGTGAAAGAGAGCTTCAACTAGTTCCTCGGTTTAAAGAATGAAAATTATCTAATACCAATTAAATCAATGAAACTATACAAGGAATAATTTTGTATTTTTATGAACAGAAAATTAAATGAAAACGCGGAATTTTATTTACATAAGCATGGTATAACAATAATGAAGTATGTGCAACATTTATGAAACTGAGTGAAGTCAAAACAAATGTAAAATTGAGTGTGTGGGAAGGATTTTACAAGTTTTTCCAATGTTTTTTGTTTGTTGCCCTGCAGGCCCCTTTGCCTCAAATAGGTCTTCAAGTGGTTCTTGACCGCTTAGGTGAAGTAGAACGGGTAATCGATTACTTCCTAGTAGGTTAGCAAATGAAATTTTAGTATTTTTAATAACATAACTGAACTAAAAAGAACATAAAATTGGAAGTTACAAGTACAAAACAACCAACTAAGATGGTTGTCCCGGAAGGGTAAACTGACCAAAATGGTCAATTTTCCTATTTAGGACAACAATATCAATGGACAGAAAATTGAATCTAAAAGAAGAATGAAAGGAAAGAGAAATAAACAGATATAACCAACAAATAAAATAGGGTTTAAGGGTTGTCCTATCGGACCCCTAGACCTTCTGACCACTAAATATGGTTGAATATGCCTAGTTGCTTCATGAAATTTGCCCAAAATCACTTTAAACAAGTCAAACAACAATTGTTAGTAAGTGAAAGCTAGCAAGTTAAACCCAAGGACATAACAAAAAAATAGAGGTAGCTAACCCATCCCTCCTGGAGATAGCTAACATAAGAAGGATTTACTACTACCCCTCGCCCCTTAACTAGCAAGCAAATAAGTCCCAACAACCGAAAGGAGGACAAATACAAACAAACTCTTATAACTCTTAGATAAATATCAACAGAGCTTTTATGTTATATTCAACAAGTCTCCCTTTGTACAAAAGCCTTCCTCTTATTTATAAGGGAGAGGAGAAGGCTAGGGTTAGGTCACAAGACACTTGTCACCTTTAAAGTGTTTTGTTCTTTTCCAAAAAGGGAAATCAAATATGATTTGATTTCAAATTTTTATTTACAATATTTTATTCATAAAGTAAACCATTTGAGAAATAAACTTTTTACAAAATGTCATTTTAGGAAAATGAAAAAATTGGTGCCACCTCATCATCTTCCTTGAGATTTGTGCCATCCCAATGGCATATTTCACGTTGCCCTATTTTGCAGTTGTAAATTAGGTGGCTTCATGGTGTCCAAGACCATCAATGGTTGTTAAATTCACCGGATGAAGGCCCAAGGCTTAGTGAAAATTCAATTTGCTTTGGAGGACAGGGGGTAATGAGATTGGATGTTGAAAGTAATGAAGTTTCTATTGTTCATGCACTTTTCAGACTCGATTTTAGTCTCCCCTTCTTGCCTATAAGTATCTCTGAGAGTCGGTGAAGGAAGGCTTTAATCTGGGCATGATTTGGTAAAAGGGGTACCCGGGCCTTAACCTTGGAAAGATTTTCCCTCATGCCAAACAACCAAAAACCTAAATTTTTATGTCTTCATGTTGTATCTCTATCTGCCATCTTTTTTATGCCTTTCATTTGGCACAAATCAGGCTCCGAATGAGTGAGATATGGCCTCGGAAAGGTCATGGAAAAATGTTGGGTGAAGGGATGATCAAGGAAAAATTTGAAATTATTTGAAATTACATCTGAATTATCGGTTGGACACCATAATTGAAAGGATTCTATAGGCATACATTCTTATAGCTGAAATGGGTCTCCCTCATATTTTGAAAATTTGGCTTGAAAGACCCTCAATTAGGCCTCCTTTCAATACATGTTCCTAAGGAAAAAAAGGGTCTCCACTCCAAAACATACCACTAAAAATTCAGGAAGGATTTCTAAAGATGAATTCCGTGGTTGGATTCTAGACTTTGTCTTGGTCATCTCGACTATTTTTGGGCAAAAATCCACCTCCGAATTAAAAGATATCCAATTAATTTCACTAACGTCCCTTGGGGAGAAATTTCAAATTAAAATCATATAGTTAAATACATACACATTTTATTAATTTTTATTATATTTTTTAATATTGTTTATATATAATTAAAATAAATAAATAAAAATTAACCATAAAAAAATTGAATATATATAAAATATATTAAAAGCTTGGTTTTACCCGCCGGACCTCGTCAAACCATATGGAATTTTTTTTTTTAATTCATTTTGAAATTGTTTACAGGACAGTCGGTGATGGAGGGGCGGTGGTGGCTTCGCCCTGGTGGCAGAGCCCCCACCCCTTTCCTTTATCCTTGGCAGCGACACAACGGGTAGAGGAGGTCGGAGAGTGGTGGTCACGATGTGCCTTGGTGGCTGGAAAACCCACCGCTCGCTTCCTTTGTGATTGAAGGTGGCATTGCCAGCAAAGGCGGTGCATGGGAGAAGCCCGAGCGGCATTTTTGCATGCAAAAGGTCTACAAGGTGTCAACGAGTATGGGGAGGAAGTAGCGGTCGGGCTCTGTGCAAAGGGTAACGGGGGAGGAGCTCGGGCCGATGGAGGTGGTTGGTTAGACGAGCGTTGTGGCATGGCATAGAGCCCTCTTCCTGTGGTGGTGCGGGGCAGAGCGGAAGTGGTAGGATGTTGTGTAGAAGGTGAGGGGTAAATCCACTGACCGTGGTGGTTCTGCAGTGGAGATTTCCCGCGGGGGAGAGCTCGGGCGACAGAGTATAGAAGCCCCCAATTTATGGTAGAGCGGATGTGGGACAGGCATAAATTTGTATGCACGTCGGTGGTGGAGGTGTGGGGATGCCATCCAATTTTATTTTTTGAAAATAAAGTGGGTTTTTTACCATTAGGAGGGAGGGTGAGGTCATGGGTTCAACCCCGATCCACTCCTTTTTTGCTCTTTTGAATGAAATTTTCATGATTTCTAAGTGGAAAAGGGGGAGGTCGGGCTTTCAAACCTCCTCACCTCCATAATGACAGGTACAGGCATGTACATAAAGAAAACTTAGAAAAAAATTTAAGGGTTTTTAAGGGAGCCCTAGAGGTTTGGGCTTGGTGCCCAAGACGGGTTCAAATCCCCTCTCCCTTGCATATTTTGCTCGAAAAAATCAAGAATAACAAAGAAAACATAATACTAGTACTTAAATTCTAAACCAACAAAAAACTCAACCAGCAAAATAAATGGTAAAATCCCATAGACCCAATGATCTCGAAGGAAGATAGAATTTATCATACAGAGAACCCAACCCAACCATGTATGCACTGAAACCCAGTTGCAGAGCTCCCCATCTCTCCTTGTGCATTGAGCAAATGGGGGAAGAAGAGGGGAGGAGAGAGGTTTGTCCCCCTTGTGTTAACTTTTTTACTAACCAATTTTTGCATGGGGGTGTTGTGTGGCATGCTCCCCCTTTTCCTATATTTTTTTTAATTTTTAATAATTTTTAATTCACATACCTTGAAAATCATGCCAAAGTGAGACTTTGACTTTGACTCTACTATGACCATCATTGACTCAGCTTGAAAATGGTGTCGAATGAGACAAAGTCAGAATTCAACATGGAGCACATCATCGGAAAGGTCCTGATGAGCCCATCAAGAATATTCCATCAATAATATGATCCAATGCCACATAGGCCTCAATTTTGTTTAGGAAAGCATGTGATCTAAAACCCAAATTTGTTTCTGGGGCCCACAAAATGCCAAATCTTGCGAAATATACCACATCGTCATATGATGCCCAATTGAGACAAACAAAGTATCGATAGAAAGGTATCACCAATTAATCCAAGGATATGGGGATGAAATTCTGTGATGAGGTTGTTAATCACTACTTTGACTATTCTTGAACTTTACCACGCAAGTTCGTTAGACCATCCTGCGTCAACCAATTCAAAGATTTGTGATATCTCTAATTTGGTCATTCGATGTCGGAATGAGGAAAATGAGGCATTGTTGGAAAGGTATACGAGTCTACTAAAGCACAGAATCTTTTATTTTCTTATTCTAAGCCTATCAACAAAAAAATTTAACCCTGAAACTCTTGTTACCAAGCTGGCCTCTGACACTGGTCGTGAATTTGTGAAGGATCGTTCCCACCAACAGGGGGTTCAAAACCATGCATGTAATGTAATGTTGGAAAGGTTTAGCACTACCGTACATCACCTATAGGCACGATTTTCCTTGCAAATCACATATTGGAACAAAAACTTACCAGGAAGTCGTTGTTATGGATTTTGGCCATTTAGAAGATGTGGAAGTCACGCCCTTTGTAGATTGATCATAAGAACTATGAATCAAGCTCATGATAACCTATTGAAATATTATCCTGATCCCTACAAGGTGAAACCACTATATTTTCTGTGGAAGTCCATGTTCTCACGGGACCTGCACAGCGACAAGTGAAAGAGGCCAACATTGAATTTTTGTCAAACTAAGTCCTCAATCCATGAAATATGAACTGAGCAGCTTTGACATAGGGAATTATGATATGGGAGGGTTTCAAAAATAAATAAAAAATCTCTCAGGAAGGTCTTCCCTAGGGGGAAAAATCATGGTTCCAGGACAAGCCATACAAGGTCAGAATGAACCCACTTGGGCATCGTCAATATGTTGATGGACATAAGGATATTGATGACTATTATGCATATGTCCAAAAGGTGATATCGGGCTAGGGAACACTATGAATTTGAAACCCATTTATCCCTATTATTCCTCAGATTGATACTCGAGGCACTGACCACACTAAATCTACCACCGTGAACTGATTTGGAACTGAGACCAAATAATTGAAATTGTTGCTTGATACCCTTCTAGTCTCTGATAAGTAACTATGTGCTCATATGAGACCTTTGAATGTAACCCATTGATACTCTTTAATGAGTGAGGGTCATAGTAACTATGACTCATATCACTGACTTCGACTGGAACCGAAGCATAATGGGTTTATAAGAGCAACCCTCGGGCCAACTTGTGAAGAAATGAAAGTGATAAACATCATGTTTAACCCAAAGTAGATTTTTGGGTCAACACTAACAAACAAAAGCATGAGAACATAGTTGGAAGAATTGCCTACTGGATCCATGACTATTCCAATTTTAGAAGTGGATGATTACTAAAGATCGGAGAACAACTCAGTTGCACTTCATTGTACCTAAAATAGAAAATCAAATTAAAGATGTATTCATGAGATTCCTAAAGAAAAAATGCCAGGTTGAATTATTTAATCAATGAAAGATTTATGATATTGAGCATGTATGAATTGAAGTCGGCAGTTAATTGGAGATGTGGTTGATGCATGGTATTTTGCATGACTATTTTTATCAATACTTTTGTTCACTAAAGATGCAAATTGCATGGCTTTTTATAAGGTCAATTTTAGTTTTATTTCATAATTATATTAATTTTTATCTTATAAATAAAGAGATCGACCTCTTAGTAAAGGGTCTTTGAGCTTTGGAACTATTTCAAGAGGTTTTTGATATCTGGAGGGATTTCAAGAGGATTGTAAACGAAAAACTATTTCAAGGTTGAATTCATAAACTCTTTGGAGTCAAGACATTTTGCTTTGCTAAATTTTTGTGTGTTTATTTATAATTGTGGATTATTCTACAATTGATTAAATATTATAGGCATCTAGTAAGAATTTCAATACTATTAAGCTATCTTATTTGGTTGAATGAATTGTTAGATGCTCTCGGCAAATTATTATGTTCTTTATTAGTTAATCTTTTTTTTTTGTTATCTGCGATATTGTGGAATTATTTTTTAATATCTCACTGTTAAATTTTGTCCCTTTCTGTTGTTAATTAGTTATTGTTTCTTGGATGCTATCTGAGTAATATATTCTTAGTCGAATCACTCCTCTAGGAATCTAAAGTTTCAAATAGTTTTCATTGACTATCACCAAAGGTTATCCTTAGCACAAACTTCTCCAAACTATTTCATTTATTTTTTGCAATAGATAGACATAAAATATAAAATGATAAAAAGAATGAAAAGAACAAATCAAACAACTTTCAAATCCCATCAAACGGTTGCAGACCATTAACCCGAAGGATTATTCCATACCGAATAGGGAGGAGTCTAATCGGGCCTCATCCTTGGCTTTAATCCCTATTGTTGAGAATTTAGAATTTAGACCCCTCAATAGAATTGGTGCTAGAAGGAGGGTTGGATGACAAGACAACCCATGTGGAGCTATTGTTCTAAAATGTATTAATGGCCCATGGCTCCTCTGCATATTCCTATATAGAAATGTGATTTTTGTCTCCCGAGACCATTGCATGGTATTTCAAAAAAGACAATAGATCTCTTGTCTAAAATAAAATTTGATGGTGAAGGGAACACCTTTGCATTTGGGCATCTTAGTGAATTTAATCTTACATGTCACAATCTTAATGGTTTTCAAGATGTCGAGTTATGCAAATTATTTACTCTCACATTGGAAGGATGAATTCAGGCTTGGTACAAGGTATTACTAGCTAGATCAATTCATAGTTAGAAACAATTCATGGAAGTTTTCCTAGATGCACATGATAGCTATGACTATGATGAACCGTGTCTTGAACTTACTAAAAAACGAAAAATGAAAGATGAATCTTGTGACGAATTATTATTAAGGGTTATACAAATTTATGATAAATTTTGTAAAAATGACAAACCCTTTAGACCTGAATTGTTTGCCTTGTGCTCCTATTTATTTTATTTTCCTGAAGAAGGAGAGTCATTAATGAGTAGCAATAAGGATTCAAGTTATCATGAGTATCCTCCGCCAGAATTTCTTAAAATAGATATATCATCATGTCATGAACAAGGTAATGAAGAAGACAATGAGTATGAAGATCTTTGTAGTGAACTGGTAGAAATTCATCGGAACATAAATGAACCTTTGGATGACTTCCGTCACTATTTTTATCAAGACTTTTGTTCTCTAAAGATGCAAATTGCATGAGTATATTGCATGGCTTTTTATAAATTCGATTTGGTTTTATTTCATAATTAGATTAGTTTTTATCTTATCAATAAAGAGATTGACCTCTTAGTAAAGGGTCTTTGATCTCTGGAACTATTTCAACTCAGATGTCATCCTTAAGGCCACTAATAAATCATTCACGGAAAAAAAAAGTGTCTAACATGTTGTTAGTTTGAAAAGCCAATTGCTCAGAAGTAGTGATATATTCTTCTACTATACCAGATTGTTTCAGCTTGGTCAAACAACCCAAATGATGGGTGTCGATGTCAAAGCATTCGTAAAGGTTGGCAACAAACTAGGTTCAAGCAAGATAACCTTTGTGTGAATTTCTATGTCATTGCCACCATTGCCAACGTTCATGATCCAAATAAAAAACACCAATGTGAAGTTTGGTCAAGTCATCAATAATGCCATGCAAGGAGAAATAATGTTCCATTTGAGTGACCCAACCCATGGGGTCCAAGCCATCAAATTTATTCACCTCAACTTTGGGAAGATGCAATCCAGGATAAAGGGAGTTAGAGTGAAAGGCCATGGAATGGGAGGAGTTAGCACCATTTTGGTGGGAAGGTTGTTCAGAGGAGGTAGGGCCCTAAAATTTACTCATCACCATTGTCAAGTTTTTCGCCTCTCTAGAGAAGGTTGTCAAATTTTTCACTTCTGCACAAATGATTTCAAAGTTGGAATTGAGGGTAGCAATATTGACATTGAAGTTCTTGATGTCATTCTTAGTCTGGTTGTTGTTGGTCAAGGCAAGGAGGTAGTTTTCAACTTATTGGTTGCGGGTGTGGGCCATTTGGAAGGTAAGCGGGAAAGAATCGGGTTGGTGGGTCCGGACAGAAAGGGGTTATGAGTGAGGGGTACCGTTGCAATTAATGTAAAGAGAAGAATCCAATGGAATAGGTCCCAATAAGGGTGTCAGGGAGGGTGGTTGGGTCAACGAAAAAAGAAAAAAGGGATTATAAGTGAGGGGTACCATTGTGATTTGTGCGAAGAGAGGAATCCAGTGGCATAGGTCCCAAATAAGGGTGCCAGTCAGACCACGATACTCTTTTTTTTACTCTAGTGGAGTTATACTCTGGTTTGAATAATACTGCATCGACTTAAAGCCCAATTTTGTAATATTTAAAAATGTGTAGTAATCTCGCAACCTAGATGTAGGAGGCAGGGTTGCGCTACAAAATTTCCCTTTTGTTTATGTTCTATTATGTTCCGGCAGCAAGGGTTAGGGTTTTGAGGATTCCTATGACCAAGGGTTTTCCATCTTCTATAGCTCTCTGATATATCAGCGGGGTCCAACAATAGTACTCGGCCCAATATCTCAGAGATCTAACTAAGGAGGCTCGACCATACCCGATTACCCAGGTATGTGAGAATAACCTTCTCGAGTGTTGTTCTTTGTGCCACTATAGTAGTCAGTCGATCGATTGGTTGATCTATAGCTAGTTTCAAGACACCTATGGGACTCCCTATATACATGAGGGTACATGGGAGTTAATGGTTGTGTATAGGTGTTTTCTAAAGTGGTACTACTCAAAGGGGTACCAACATGGATTATAGAGGTTTCCAACTAGGTGAAATGATGTGGTTCAAGTAACCCGTGAAACCATTGTTGGTTGTAGAGCTTGATTATCTTCTTGATTCAGTGGTCTTGCTTCAACTGTGTTTGGACCCCATTTATTTATGGGGGGATTTCCCCCCCACATCTAGAGCCAGGGGGCGGCAACACTTTATGGAGGCCCCCATTGGCGTGGGTTTGGGGGCAATGCTCCCAAAGAGAAAATTTTGAGAAAACTACCTTGTAAAATATTGTAATTTTGTAGTCAATCAGGACCATTCATTATAAGGTCACAAATATGATGGTAGAAGTTATGTTATGGTTTTTTTCCCTAAAAGGCAACCCTATTTTATGAGGAATTGTATTTGCAGTTGTGTGTGAGAGAGAATATTGTATTCTGAGAGAGGAGATTGTGAGAGAAATAAGAGGAAGTTACAATGGGAGTGTTGTAGGTTGTATCCCTTCATTTGTTGGATATTAATAAAGGAAGGACTGGAAATTTCTCTGGTGGTCATAGCCCACATTGAGTGAACCACATATATTTGTGTCTCTATTTTATTGTATATCTTATGTGTTTTATTTCTACATCTATTTTATTTTATTGCTCTATGACCCTCTCTTTTCTAATAACCATCTGTATTTCATGCTTGTAGTCTTCCCCAACTGTAGTTTTACCCGTTGAATGACAAATCATTGTGCTTTAAATACATCAACAATACACGTCTCTAGCCTGAATTTTTTTTTGTCTAAGCATATGCAGAGTAAAGTGCTCTAATACCACTTGTAAGGTACCAGATGTTATTATGCAGAGTAGAAATGAGATTGTTATAAAAACTATTAGCAAAAAGAGAAAAATAGAGAGCATGATGACACAGTTGAAGCCATAAATGATACCTTTATTATCTCAATAGCCATGTTCACTTGCCTCTTCGAGGGGTCAACCTCTAACAGAACAGAGATAAAATACAAAATGATTCTCAAGACAAAACTTTTTCATGCTTTCTACTCCTATTTATACTATTTCTATCTTCTAGAGAACATTTTAGAGGAAGATCTTTCTAGAAGTGGAACCTTCTATTAAATCTTCTTACATTACACGTGTTCATGGTATTCATAGTCCTTATTTACTAATGTCAACCTTTACTACATAGAAATATACATTATTCTATATACTTGAGGGGTTAGGGAGGTTAGGACCCTAGCAGGATCTATGAGATTCCTAAGATCCATAAAGATAATATCTCCCTTAGACCTATTGCCAACATGATTGGGTCTCCAACTTATCTTCTAGCCAAATTTATGATTAATAAGCTTAGATAGTTGGTAGGTAGGACTAATTCCTATATCAAATATTCAACTCATTTTGTAAACAAGATCAAGAATATTAGGGTGACTAAAAATGACCTTTTTTTGAGGGGTGATAGGTGTGCAGGGGGTGGGGGTGGGGTAGGGGCGAGGTATTTATGATCCCAAAGGAATAGAAATAACTTCATTCACTTGGGGATTTGGTCGATCTACTAATAATCAGGCCRAGGCAATGGCACTATACATAGTATTGAAATTAATCAACGTTGATGAGTGCAAGGAGCTAATAGTAATAAGATACCTAGAACTCATAATAAAGGGAGCACGAAGCAACCCGATCATGGCCATCATAATATCCTTAGAGAAATCTAGAGAATATCAAAGGAAGAAAAAAGATTCAAGGAGGTGAAATGCTATCACATACTAAGGAATTTGGACTGAAGAGAAGATACTTTGGTCAAGGAAGCTTGTGGCCTAGACCAAGGTATCTTAAAGGAACATCACATTTTCAAAATTAAATATCCTCAGAATAAAGGGAGCAAGAAGCAACCCGATCATGGCCATCATAATATCCTTAGAGAAATCTAGAGAATATCAAAGGAAGAAAAAAGATTCAAGGAGGTGAAATGCTATCACATACTAAGGAATTTGGACTGAAGAGAAGATACTTTGGTCAAGGAAGCTTGTGGCCTAGACCAAGGTATCTTAAAGGAACATCACATTTTCAAAATTAAATATCTTCCTTAAAATTAATGTTTAGAACTTCACTTTTTTTTTTATCTTCCCTAAAATTAATGTTTAGAACTTCAATTTTTTAACTTCACTTTTTTTTTTTATCTTCCCTAAAATTAATGTTTAGAACTTCAATTTTTGGGGGGGGACTGCTGTCACTTTGCATGGTGTTCTACTTATATCATCCCACTCATTCCTCTAAATCATCATTGAGATGAAACACAAGTGAAATTATTACCCACTCCTTCTTTTAATTATTAACACATGTGGGAGATTTCTCCCATGTTTTAATATTATGGCTCTCATGGATCCGAAGGATGATTTCTCTAGCTTCAGTGATGATGTAGATTGTGTGCAACTCCTCCTGGGTGGTATTGTGCGCAACTCCTCCTGGGTGGTATTCGAGTTTTTCTATGCAGACCTTGTTGGGAGTTAGAATGGCCTCATCGAGCTCTTAGGATCATAAGTTCCCTCTTTGGCTTGGGGTTTTCGCTCACTCTGTATGGTATTTCTTTTGGTGCAATTCCCAGTTTATTTGGTCTATTTTCATGGTAGATTTTGGATTATCACATGAAGGTCAGGGTGAATTTTCCTATTACTACAACACTATTACTACAACAGGATTAAAGAGCACAACACTATTACTACTCATAATCATGTTAAGTCCTCAACTTTGGATGATCATTACAATAATACCGAGCATCATATTTGTATCGATAATACTAAAATATTGGGAAAAGTTGATCACTTAACGAAGAGAAAAGTGAGGGAGGCCATGGAGATTGTGAAGGAGCACAATTATATCAATAACGAGGATGGTCTTAGGTTGAGTAAATCTTGTTTCCCCATCTTTCTTAATCAGGATAATGGTCCCCAAGTTTAGTCGTCCCCCCTACCCCCTTCTTTGTTTCCTTGGTCTTTGGTCGTCTCTGATTGTTTTGTTTCTTGTTATTTTTATGTTCTCTTAGTGCCCTTAATCTGAGTCTCCCTGGTTTGATCAATGAATGCGTGTTCCATGCAATCAAGGTTGAGCTATGTTGGTGTCAATTTCTCTGCGATCTTTGATGTGTCCAATAATGGTGGGGAGTACGGCCGAAGGAGGTCCACATTGAACACGAGGTGCAGGCCAAGGAAGGGGGCAATACTTAGCTCAAAAGAATTGTCACCCACAGCCTTGGTGATGGTGTAGGGTCCATAGCGAAGTGGATGAAGCTTTCGATGGGGTCTTGTAAGCCTCTCTTTCTACAAATGCAACCAAACCTTATCTCCCACCTGAAACTTGTGCAACACCTAATGTTAATCATGGCGTTGCTTGTACTTAGCATTGGATTTCTGTAAAATATTATGGAACTGTTGCCATATGTGATGAATTTGTTCAATGAACTTGGTGGCTTTGTCGACCTCAGATTAAGCATGGGATGATTATGCATGTGTGGATGCAAGGGGTAGGGCGACATCATTGGGACCCAATGGTTGAAATCCCAACCCCACCTGAGAGGGACTATGGTCGGTCGAGCTATGAAGGGATTTGTTGTAGTTGTGTTGAACATAGGGGAGACTCTCATCCCATGTGCGCAGATGTTTGGTGTTGTACATGCACAAAATATGCACGATCATTATATTGACGACCTCTTTCTATCCATCAGTTAATGGGTGGAAGGCAATGGATTTGGTGAGCTTGGTGTCCAACAATGACCAAAGGCTGGACCAGAATGTGTCTAGGAACCTATTGTCCCGATCTAATATGATGGTTTGTGGTATCCCGAAGTGTACCCACACCTTTTCAAAAAAGAACTTGGTAGTGGCCTCCACGGTGATATTCTTCTTGCAGGTTGTGAGGATGGTCATCTTAGAAAACCGATCAACCACCACAAAAACACAGTCATTTCCCTGCTTGGTTGAAGGAAGGCCCGACATGTAGTCCATCAAGATGGATTCCCATGGCCTGTCAGGAATAGGCAGAGGGGTGTACAGGCCTTGCTTCTTGGTGGTTGGTTTGGCAATGGCGTAGGCAGTGCAGGACCTGATATACTTGTTGATGTCCTATCGAAGTTTCCAGAAGTAGAATTGCTTATGTAATACTGCCACGGTATTTTCCATGCCAAAATATCCTACCATCCAACTATAGTGAGATTCCCAAATCAGCTTCACACACTCGCTTGAAGGAACACATAGGTGTCCCAGATGGCATAACAGTTAGTCCTTAATATTAAATTCAATGACATTCACGCATGTCCCTAGCATCTGGTAAGTGGTAGCGAAGTCGGGATCGCTCTTGTAGAATTGGGGCCACTCAGATGCGTCATGGCCACAAGAGTGGAGCACCATGGTTAAGGTTGCAACTAGAGGTCAACCGAGGCAGTCAGAGATGCAATTGGTGCTCCATGTCTTATATTTGATGTTCAGATGGAACAATTGCAAGTATGTGGACCACTTTTGATGGCGATTGTTTTGTAATTCGCCTTGTGCCTACATGAACTACAGAGGCTTATGATCAATGTGGATGATTGTCTCCTTCCCGAGAATGTAGTGCTTCCATTGTCGGCAAGATTGTAATATAGAATACATTTCTTTGTCATAGGTGGGGTACTTACGGATGACATTTGATAGTGTCTCACTGTGATATGTCATTGGATGATTGTGATGAGTCAGGACTACGCCCATAGCATAGTTTGAAGCATCAGTCTCAATCTCAAAAGGTTGTTCCAGATCGAGTAAGGAGAGTACTGGAGCTGAGCACAATCAATGTTTCAAATTGTCAAACACTTGTTGTTGTGACTTCCCCCACATGAACTTTTCCTTTCCACCACCCTTGGTCACTTGGTTGAGGGCCCATGTAATATGGGAGAATCCCAACATGAACCTACAATAGAAGTTGGCAAGTCTCAAGAAACGTCGAAGCTTAGTTAGTGTGGTCAGGGCTGGCCAGTTACGAATGACTTGGATCTTAGCTGGATCCACATGCACACCATGCTCATCAATAATGTATCCTAGGTATTGGATCATGTTCATGTCGAAGGAGCATTTCTCCAAGTTAGCATATAGCTTGTATTCTCACAGAGTGTGAAGGACCTTCGGAATATGTTGCAAGTATACTTCCCAATTCTTGTTGAAGATGAGGGTGTCATCTAGATATACCACCAAAAAAATATTGGTGAAGGGAAGTAATATATCGTCCATCAATCTCATGAAATTTGCGGGAGCATTCGTCAAACCAAAGGGCATGACTAGCCATTCGAAAAGACCTTCTTTGGACTTGAAAGCAGTCTTCCATACATTAGTATGTTCTATTGGGACCTGGTGGTAGCCAGACTTAAGGTCAATCTTGCTGAAAAAGTTGGCTCAAGAAGGTCGTCAATTCTGGGAATTGGGTACCGGTTCCTAACTTTGATCTTGTTTAGGGCCATGTAATCAATGCAGAGTCGCCAAGTCCCATATTTTTTCTATACAAGTACAATTGGGCTCCCGCAGAGTGAGGAGTTGGGTCAAATGTTCTCCTTTTGAAGCAACTCTTGGATCTGTCACTTAATTTCCTCATTTTCCATCAGAGAGTTGTGGTAGACTGGCCCACCGGGGGTTAGATTGATTGAATGCTTGAGTTGACAGTGTTGCAGCACCTCGGTGGATGAAGAGAAGATGTCTTTGTATTCTTCCATGATCTTGTCCACTTGCTTCTACTACGTGGAGAGGTGTCGTGCAAAGGCCATGGATGTGGTTGTGACCTTTTGTTCACCTTGAGAGCAAATCATGAAGAAGACAAATTTCTCGGCATGGGAAATGACATTCCGGCATTGCTTAGCAGAGATCAAGGATTTAGCGATAGGTAGAGCTACCTGTATTATCATGTACAATTGTCTACCCAAAGTAATAATAACATTGCGAAGTCTAGACTCATACAACATGTTATTTCCACAAATATGGTTGGCCTAAAAGAACATCACAAACTTCAAGGGGGGCAATATCACACAATACCTAATCCTTCAAGGGCTTGATTCCCTAAGTCAGAAGAAATTGTCGGTTGACGCGAAGGTCTCTTCCTTGGCGAAGCCACCTGATGGTGTAGGGCTACGAGTGTGGAATCATCGGCAGGTTCAACCACTTCACTACCTCGACTGAGGTTAGGCTCTTTTGACTTCCGTTATCGATAATGAAATGCAATGGAGCACACTTCACCTTAATCTACGAGTGAAAAAGTCGTTCACCTTCCTCTGGTTCACTTGGTTGGACCTTTGTGGTAGCAACACTGGCACTGGGTTCTGCGTTAATGATATACTTCCCTATTTCTGGATCTGATTTAGAATCAGAACCTGCCTCTAACTCTGAGGCTTTCATCTCAGCCACCAACGATTGCTTCGAGCGACATTCATCGGTGTTATGCTAGGGGATTTTATGGAATTCACACCACTTCCCAGTGTCTTTATTCATCTTCTCATTACCCTTCATTGTTTTTGGCTTGGATTGGTTGTCGTGAGGGGGTCCATCCTTGCTCTGTCCTATGTTCTATGGGTTGGGGCCACCTTTTCCCTACTTCTACTTTGAGGAATTTGCAGATCCAAACACCCGCTTCTTCTGTTCAAATTTTTGCTCGATTTTGACAAAATATCAATATGATGTGCCCAGTGATGAGATGTCTAGAAAATCCATTTTTGTTTGGATGTATCTATGTAGACAACCGCATTACTTGAGCACCATATGTCTTTCAGAGTCCTTGATACCCATGGTGTGCAAGGTATGGAAGATATTTGTGAAATTTGGTATTGTCAGGTCCCTTTCCTGTCACAGCGTTGTCCATCTTGTATATTGGTCATCGTAGCTTCCAACATGGTAGTATTGTTCCTTAATAGCATCCATGAAGGAATTCCAAGTGGGGGCGACCAAAAATATTGCAAATTCCTTAGTGTCCCTTTGCTCACAGTAAGTTTCCCACTAATCCTTAACATGGGGGACAACCTTAAGGAGCGCAAAGGTAATTGTTTCTCTATCGGAAAAATTACGGACCGAAAATTATCCTTCTAGCAGATTCAACCATTTATCTACAGCATCTGCATCTATCTGGCCTTCAAATAATAGGATATCAAAATTGACTTGTACCTTGAAGTGGGCGACGTGGCCGCTTGATGAAGATGTGTAGCCTGTTGGCAGTCGTTGAAGGATCTGTGCAAAGTTATACATCATCTCGTTTGTTTGTCGTATGAGGACTTCCTTGAGAAACAGTTTAAAAGGATCTCCTGCTCCATCATATCTCTTTTCTTCCACCATTGGAGGTCATCGTGATCAGTGGAGATGGTCTTGCAAGTGCTCAACCACTTATAGTCCCAACTCCTTGTACCCTAACCTCGTTGGGGACATGTACAGAGAAACAAATAAAGAGCAGACCACTCTGATACCACTGATCCAGATTTATAAATGGAACGAAATTGAATACATCTATACACTAAATAAATACACATAGATATAGTAAAACTCGACTTCTATTAATAAAGAAAATATGTTGAAACTGTAAAAATGTAGACTGAAATAAACTTGTTGGAATGGTGGCAGCTTATCTATAAGAATAGATGTGACAGTTATGCTCATTCACAAGAAGATGGTTACAATGAAGCTCCAAAATCCTTTTTAACATAAAGCCTAAATGTGAAAACCCTAAACATCCAAAAACCTAACTCTAGGAGATGAAGTGCCAAAATTCATGTGGGCCTCGATGGGGTAAGTTGGTACATCAACTTCCCGGGGTCGTAACTTTTTCATATGGTATTCGTTTTAGGTGCACGATAGCTCATTGGAAAGAACTATATGAGGAATACACATGTTGTCGTCACACTGTGGCTTAAGCCTACAATGTGTGGCTAAATCCTACAATGTGATTATGCCATGCCCAAAAAATGTTGTTTAGGGTCTCAAAATGCCCCCATAAGTTTAGGACCCGAAAAACTAGAAAAAAACTACCAAAATGAAAATTGTTCTTTGAGCCATGGGAATAGGTGGGTGGCCACCGATATCCACCTGGATCATCAGTCCTCTCAATTACTTCCTTAGTTTCGAGATTAGTCAAGATGCTTCAGGCATCAAGCTATCTCAAGCCAAGTATGCTCGGGATCTCTTGGAGAGATTTCACATGACAGACCGCAAATCTGCCCCTACACCCTTCCTATCTGGGGTAAGACTTGAGGATGGAAGGGAAAATCCACTGGTTGATAACACTTTGTACATACAACTCGTGGGGATTTTGTTGTTTCTCTCCCACACTCGACCAGACCTATTATATGCAGTGGGACCAGTCTCTAGGTACATGCAGGATCCACGTGAGTTACACTAGAAGGATGCAAAGTGTATCCTTCGGTACGTTCAAAGCACCATCAAATGTGGGATTCATTATGCATCAGAATCAACATTGGATCTCATAAGCTTCACTGATTTTGATTGGGCAGACGACAACATTGATTTTAAGTCCACATTCGAATACACTCTCAGTTTGGGTTCCGGGCCTATCTGTTGATTGAGCAAGAAGCAGTATGTTATTGCTCTATCTTCAGCTGAGGTCGAGTATGGAGGAGTAGTTAACATCACCATCCATGCATTGTGGCTACAAAACTTCTTTACTGAGTTAGGCATCGAGTTCCACAAAACGACTGTCACTTGGTGTGATAACCAAAGTACTCTCAAGTTTTGTAGAGACCCAGTGCAGCGGCAGTGGACAAAGCATATCGAGATCCATATGCACTACATCATAGATCTAGTCCACGAGAGGATCGTCGACTTGCAATTTTTTCCTTCTTTTCAACAGATTGTTGACATATTAACCAAGACTTTCACTGAGTAGAAGTTTCACTCTCTGCGCAATCGTCTTGGAGTGAAGGACACAATTGCTTAGCGACTGTCTTTTCCTCTTTTGATGCATTGTAACTTGAGGGGGGATTTTCCCATGAGGTTTTCCCTCTTTCCCCACTTTATTTCAGTGTTCATTAGTTTCATTGTTCATTGGTACCTAACATGGTTTTATTTCCGGGACCCATTCCTCATTACCCCACAGTAGTGTTCGAGGGGGTTGTTGGAGATATTACACACACCGAGGATATTTTTTCCTTGTTTTCCTATGTTTATTAGTCATTATTAAGGGTCTCTTGTTTTGTAGGAACCTCTCCTACATTCTTCTTAAGTTGACTAGCGGAGTGGAGTTATATCCTTCTAAATTGATGACGATAAGAGTGATTTAGAGGAATTAGAGGGTATTGACAACTTTTTAACCTACATGTTTTTTGTTATATATTTAAATGTAGCTATTTTTATTTTAATGATCTCATGTTCTTTTATTATTATTTTTTTATGGAGTGGGGATGAGGGTTCAGAAGATGAGGAGGGTCCTAACAATAGTTCAATCAAATTGTGATGTTGAATTCATTTCATTTCCTTATATATGTAGATATTTTTCATGCAATGTTGTATATATAGTTGGCATTTCCCTGGAGTGGCAATGCACCACTTGTTTACAGGTAGAAAATTACATGGTTATTTTATTGTTTAACTTAAAAATGCATCATTGTGTTAATATATACATGGATTTTTTCTTCATGGTGTGAAATTGATTAAGAAATGTTTGTGTGGTAAAATTTCAAAATTGCATTTATGGATACATAGTTTTTTCTTTCATGGCATTCATGGAGACATATTTTTTTTCCTTTCACGGTGTAAAATTGAATGAATGTTAGTGTAGTAAATAGATGCATACTAATGATCAATCTCATCAATATTCAAATATTATAAAAAAAATAATTACCAAAAAAAATAATTATTAAAATAATAAATAGTATATTATAATAATAATCAAATGATTAAGAATAATTAAAAGTAACTTTGACACTAACACAACACAACTTGAAAGGTCGACAAAGGCGACTAGAAGGTAAAGTCGTTATTGCAACGAAGGTCAGGTCTTATGCTGAAACCCGAGGAAGAACGTGGTCTAGTCGCGGAACAAAGCTTAACTGGGCCAAGCCCACTTACCTTTTTGTTGTTCGAAGTTGGCTTGGCTATGGAGAAAACTTCAATATAGGGTTTAACAATCATGGTCTCAACAACGGCCAACATGGTTACCAAAGGGGGAGGGAATGGAACCCCCTCCTACAAGTAGGTAGTGGTGGACAGAGGGAAAGGCCCACGAGGCGTCGGTTTCAAAGAACTTATGACAGGCACCTCGGGATCAGGATCGAAAAAGAATCAAGAGGGCAACCAAGAAAAAAGTGATCACGTGGGGGAAGAAGCCAGAGAAGCCCAAAAAGGTGCACAAGAAATGGCGAACCCTAGTGGGGTAGATGGGCACAACCTGTGTAAACCTAAAACAACATTGATACCGAAAGTTATACTGGAAGACCCCCAAACGCAACTCTTCTGGGATCAGATGAAGACGCATGCACTGATCTACAAGTTCATGGGCCTGTGGCCCACAGAAAAAACGTTGCACAACTGGATACAGTACCATTGAAAGCCAGGTGGAGAAGTTGAACTCCACCCGGGCTCGAAAAGATTCTTCACAATAGTCTTTATGAACATGGAGGACAGGGATAAAGTCTTTGAGGGGGGGCCATATTTCCACACCTTGGCGGGGATGTACATGCATCCATGGAAGGAAAAATTCTCCCCAGAGAAAGAAACCTTTAAAAATGTCCTATTCTGGCTAAGGCTTTACTCCTTACCGCTAAACTACTGGTTGTCGTCCACATTCGAAGCCATAGGGAACAAGCTCAAAAAATATTTCAAGACATCGGAAGCTACTCCAAAAGGCAGATATACATCCTACGCAAGGATCTGCATAGAGATGGATGTTTTAGAGGCGCTCCCGGAAGCCATAAGCCTGGATTTTAGGGATGAGGAATGGATACAAAGCATAGACTACAAGCATATCTCCTTTCGATGCAGAATATTTCATGAAAATGGACACCTACTAAGAGAATTCCCTCTTAATAAATAAAAAGAAACGGAAAACACGAAGCTACAGCAAGATGAGGATGGTTTTGTGAAGCCAAATCACAAAAGCAGAGGAAACAAAAGACAAGGCAAGGCCCCAACAGGAAGCAACCTGGAAGCCAGGATTAGAATAGAAGAAAGAGGTAGGCCCAACCAAGGGGAAGAAGGAGGAAAGGAAAAGACGAAAGCTAAAGAAGCTAGTGAACAAGCAACTCATGAGAACACAAAAATTCCAGGAAACAAGGAAGAACAGGGAGGTAGCACAAGTCCTATAGAAGGAGGAAACAAAGATGCCAACACCCTAATGCATGAGGTAGACGACGATTTGAAGATGACACCAAGCGAGGTAGGAACAGAATACCCAGATCTCAGAGACATTGTGGAAAGGGAAGGAATAGATCTACCGAACATACTGGAGCAATAGAAAAGGCAGGGAGTAGACAATGTGCTAGCAGAGCAACTCGATCGCATCCAATATCTCTTCCTCCTAAGGGAGGAAGCAAAATCCAGAGGGATCAAGCGCATGCATGGCGAGATAGAAGACCTGGGAATCAGAACATGCGATGGATAGCCACAACACTCACCCAAGGAGGCAAGGCGGAAGAAAGGCAAAAAATCAAATAGTGTAGCCCTACAAGAACCAGGCGCCCTGATGATAAACTCGGGCAAGATTAAAAATTTGTTCCCTAATTCCCCCCCACATGTTTAAATGAAGATTATAATGTGGAATATAAGAGGCCTAAACAACCCAAGAATACAAGGAATCCTTAAAAATAGACTGAGAAATGAACAACCTGACCTCTGTTTCATTCAAGAGACAAAATGCACTTTAGACAGAATGGAAACAATCAATAAAAAACACGGGAGTAAGTGCAAGATGTTGGTTGTCGAAAGCCAACAGATGGAGAGAGGTATTCTCACCTTGTGGAACCCACAATTAACGAACCTACTTGCAGCAGAAGCCACGAGACACGGACTTTCTGTTAACAAGCAAATTATAGGGAACACAGCTGAAATTCTATGCACTAATGTATATGGCCCCCAGGGGATGGAGGAAAAAAGGAGAATGCTCCTAGACCTAGAGAATCTAAAGGATTGAACCAACAACCTCCATTGGATCCTGGAAGGGGATTTCAATATCATCACTACACTTGCTAAGAAAAAAGGTGGCACCAGAAGACTAGACAAAGATGCGGAAGAATTCTCATCTTTCATTGACACAGTGGAGCTTGTGGACATTATGACCAACAATGGACAATTCACTTGGAACAATAAACGAATAGATCACCACCAATTAGCTACAAGGCTAGACAGATTATTGGTGTCAGAATCCATCATTTTGCAGGGACTAACTTTGGACTGCAACATCTTCCCTTGGGGGGGATCAGACCATAAGTCAATTCAATTGGAAGCTAATTTTCAAACCACACTGAAGAACAAACCATTTAGATTTGAGAAATTATGGATCGACCATCCCACCTTCAAGGAGAACATCAACCAATGGTGGCGAGAGGAACTACCGAACTCAAGTACATCAAACAAAAACTCAAGGAGTGGAAAAGGGAAGTCTTTGGAATCATAAACCATGGGAAAAAAAGTATTGAGGACGGAATGAGGAAGCTACAGGAACTGTGCATCGAAGAGGGCTACATAGAGGATCGAAAAAAAGAAGAGATCCAAATGACCTAGGAATGGGAAGCAAGATGTTAGCAGGAAGAAACTCTATGTCACCAAAAGTTCAGAATAAGGTGGCTAAAGGAAGGGGAGAGGGATACCAAGTTTGTTCATAAACAAATATTGCAAGAAGATCCCATAACAAAATCTTGAATATTAGGGATCAGGACGAGATAGAAAAAGAATCCCACCAGAAAATTGAAAATACATTGGTCAATCACTTCTAGGGGATAGCCCAGGAACCCAACCAAGACAAATATGAGGCCATACAAAGAATAATTCAGCACATCCCCAAGTTGGTCACAGAGGATCAAAATGTCAACCTAAGCAAACCCATCGCAAAGGAATAAATTGACCAAGTGGTCCAGGAGATGCCCAACGGAAAGGCCCCAGGCTCGGATGGCTTCACAATGAAATTCTTCAAAGCCTATTGGGAAATGGTTAAGCATGACTTTTACGGGGTGGTGGAGGACTCTAGGCGATCGACATCCATCCTAAAAGCTTTAAATGCCACAATGATCACTCTAATCCCGAAAGAAAATGAAGCTAGGACCCCAGACCGCTACATGCCTATAGCTTTATGCAATGTAGTTTACAAGATAATCTCCAAAGTCATTGCCAATAGACTGAAGCCACTCCTTCCCACATTGATTTCACAGGAACAAACGGGTTTTGTGGAACGAAGACAAATCTTGGACAATATCATCCACGACCATGAGATTATTCACACGTTGAAAAGCTAAAGGAGAGGGGGGATGATAATCCAACTTGACCTGGCGAAGGCTTACGACAAAATAAGTTGGCACTACATGGCTAAGACATTGGAAGCTTTTGGTTTCGACCCGAAACCAACACTGGATCAACTGGATTGTCACTCTAGTCTTGGTGACAAGCTACTCATTGTTAATCAATGGAGCCCCAACCAAACCTTTATGTCCATCCAGAGGCATAAGACAAGCGGATCCGTTATCCCCCTTCTTGTTCATTCTAATGATGGAAGGGCTAAGCAGAAGCATAAAAAGCGCAACTGCAACTGGTGAAATAAAAGGCATCAAACCATTTGAAAACTGTCCAACCTCCACACACCAACAATTTGTTGATGATACCCTACTCCATGGCACACCCACGGTAAATGAAGCAAAGGATTTTAAAAGAATCTTAGAAGACTTCGGGGAAGCCTCGGGGGCGGAAATCAACCACTCCAAATCCATGATATATTTCTTCAACACTAATCCAACAATTCAAAGAAACTTGGCCAACATTTTGGCATTTGAACGCAAAACGCTCCCAACAAAATACTTGGGAATCCCCCTGACGGATAGAGCCTGCAAAAATGCTACGTGGGAAGGATTTATCAACAAACTGCAGGAGAGGATAAAAAATTGGACATACAGAACCCTTAACCTGGTCGGAACGCTTATCCTCACCAAAACAGTTCTAAAAGCAATTATGGCGTATATGATGTCAGTGTTCCCAACCCCCAAAGGAATCCTACAAAAGATAAGAGCCATCCAAAGAGACTTCCTATAGAGTGGCGCAGAAAATAAAAAGAAATGAGCCCTGCTGACCTAGGAAAAAAATTCCAGACCAAAAAATAAAGGCAGCCTAAGGTTACAAGACCCACAGGTAACCAATGAAGCCTACGGGGCAAAGCTCTGGTGGAGATGGGTAAAAGACAAATCGGTGTCGTGGGCAAACCTCTGGAAGGCCAAGTATGCCTCGAACATCAGCAACCAAGAGCGAATTCGGTTCATGGGAACAAGGGCGGGATCAATCATCTGGAATCTTGCCTGGCGAAATAAGAATTGGATCCACAAACACAGCTTCTGGGAAGTTAGAAATGGTAGAACATCAAGGTTTTGGGGAGAACGCATGGCAATAGGAACCCAAAATGGAAAATCCGGACAGGGAGGAGCTCCAACAGGAAATGATTGGGCAAGGAAAAACAAAAATCCATCATTACTGGAAGCAAAGGGATGGCAGCGCCGGCTGGAGGATCTGGGACAAAATTAATCCTCAAAATAGAGCCCAGATCGAAACAATAATGAAAGAGGTGGAGGAGGAATTGGGGAAAAGGAAAATTGGGATCTCGAAAGAAGAGGACCAATTGAGGTGGGGCCGGAAAAATGGGGGTGAATTCAACTTAAAAGAAGCACGATATTACATCTTGGGCCAAGACCAAGAAAATCCGGAGCAACAGTGAGAAAAGATTTGGAAAATCCCTCAATGGCCAAAAATCAAAATGTTCAAATGGCTAGTTCTACACAACCGAGTTCTAACTTGGGAGAACCTAATGAAAAGGGGTTTCATAGGTCCCTCTCACTGCCATCTCTGTCAAGTCAAGGAGGAAACAATTGATCACCTCCTCGACAAATGCAGTTACATAGCAGAGATTTGGGATTGGGCGGCAGGCATCTTCTGCCAATCCAATAGGATTTGGGGGAACATCAGCGCAACCATCAACAGTTGGAATGAGGGTTACAACGAAAATGAAATGGTGAACCTTTGTTGGAATCTAACGCCGAGGATGATCATCTGGACAATCTAGAAAGAATGGAACCGACACATCTTCAGGAATGAAAGCATACCGACAGAAAGGCTAAAGGAGGCAATAATATCTCAAATAGGAGAAATGGTGCAGAGCCGCAACTGCAAGACAAAGAAATCTCAACTTACAGACCAAGACTCTCGCGTCCTAGATTTTTTCCATCTAAAATAATAGTGCAACAACATACTGGTAGGGCGCAACCCGCAACTCTAGATAGGAACCCGCAACTGGACTCCCCCTCCATCAGGGTTCCTCAAACTGAATTTTGACGGGGCGAAAAAAGGAAATCCAGGAGTGGCAGGGGCAGGTGCAGTGATCAGAGACAGTGGTGGAAACATCATCTGATTGTACGCTGGGAGCATGGGAAACTCAACCAACAACGTAGTGGAATTTGGAGCCCTAGAGCTTGGCCTTGAAATCCTAAGTTGCGAAAGGATGACAAATACCATCGTGGAAGGTGACTCCACCCGGGTTATCAACAAAACAAAAAGACTCCAAAATGACACCAGAGTGGGCAAGGTTCAGCGCCACTGGCGCCTCGCACACTCCCTATAGAAAATCTAGGAGCATCTAAGAACTTTGAATACAATGGAGTTGTGCTTGGTGCGCAGGTCAACGAATGCTCTAGCGGTCAGGCTCACCAACGATGGGGTCGACAAGGAAGGCCCAGAACTAGACGATACTTGGATCAACATTCCAAGCGTGCAACTCAGAACACACTACAACCACCTTGCGGCAAAAGATCGTGAAGGCAGTTTAAGCATGGAAGGTCACATCGAGGAGGACATTGCAAGGCCTCTCGAAAGGTACGTGGGCCCCAGGCAGAATGTGACTGCCTAACATGCTTCCACCAATTATCATGCAAGATCACAATAAGCAGCAGACGGACGACCGGAAGCAAGGCCAATACACCAGTAAGAGGTGTGGGGAAAGCATGAGTGAAAGGCCAGGTAGCAAGTCGCACGCAACAAATGATGTAAGGCATGAGGGGTTGATGATAACCAGGATCGATCCACCATGCCAAGTACAGGTATAGAGAGAAACACAGTCGGAACACAAGCGAGCAAGGGCAATGATCACATAGGGACAAAGGACGACCCATCATTATCATACGAGCCTTAACAGGAAATTTGATGGAAGCACTCACCACCGTGGGCAAACCAAGACTGAAAGGATGGGTACGCAGAGGGGAAAGGTCAATAAGAAGAGGGACAACAGAAATAGACGCACATAGAACGAGCGCAACAACAGGGATTATTATAGAGTCAAGGGCAAGGAAAGTAAGAATACCTGTGAAGTGAGGCACACGCCGAGTAACCAAAACATGAGCTGCGACAAAAAAAGCGGGATGGCACGACTAAAGAAAACGCACAGAAAAAGGAACCCCCCTAGGAAGGAAGTCTCGAACAGTGCGCAGCGGTTAACAAGAATGGAGCAGGCAGCGAAAGATGCGGAGGGCACCTTCCAAACTCTGGTTGTGTCGAGGGGAAGGCGACCATCACCCGGTGGGAAAAAATGAATTAAAGAACAAGCGCAAAGGTAAAGCATGGGATGCATTGGTACATGAGGCGGATTGGGTAACTGATCCGGGGTGCACGCAACCCAACGAAACCCTCTACCACAAAACGGTGGAGATGTCTTGGCTAACCAAGATGATGATTTGGAAAGTGAATCCAGAGATGGAAGAAACCAGGCAGGAGGATAACAGGGAAAACAAGAAAATGTTGGACGACATCCTGCATTGCATCAACAATCTGGAAACTATTACCAAACTGTTAGTAGAGGTAGAGAAGGACCAAAAACGCAAGCTGGAGTTGTTGGCAGCCCAGTTCCACCTCTACCTACGTTATGTCCATCACATGGACATCACGCGTGCTGATGGACATGGTGTGCCAGCTCAAATCAGGGAGACTCGCATGACCTCCCAGAAGGAAGATAACAAGAGCCAAGCGGATGACGGGAAGGAGCACCCCCAGGTGCTGAAACACTTCATAGTTATGGTTTAGTGATTGGGTAGTCTATAGGCAGTAATGTTATGCTTTGTTAGGTTAGCTCGGATATCTTTCACGCTATGGTTTAGGGGGATGTTTTAGTCTCTTCTTTTATGTCTGTGTTTTTTTCTTAAACTGAATATGGAAGGTTTGGTCTGGTTTCCCTTGGTCGCAGATCAATACCATCCCTCGTTACTATCAACTTGCGCAACTAGGGACCCTCTGGTCTGGTTTCCTTCTAGGCAGACCAAGATCCCCACTTTTTGTATCATAATCTTTCCAGTTGTATAGATTCCTACACTCACTTACAAAAAAAAACACAACAGAACTTGAAAGAAATATGATGCAATACGATGCAACAATGATGTAGATGGGGCACTATTACAACATAAATCGAGTAAAAGTTGATGTTAATCGATGCAAATATAATGCCAACAAAATGTAAACAATATTGATTTCAACACAAGGATTATGCAATATTACACCAATAAAAGGCACTTAAGTCAATTTGGATGTAGGCTTGACACAAATTTCCACCCTATGATGCTAAGACAATACAAAATACATGATTTTGATGCCATGAAGATGTAGAGGTGGCATTGCACATGGTTTTTGGGAGCATATTTGGCATAATGATATTGTCATGTGTAGTTCATCAATGTCCATACCATCATTAATACAATGTTGACAAGGGCATGTAACAAAAAAAAATGGCGTTGGACACTCGTGTCTCAAAACAAACAAAGCTACCGTCTAAACTAGAACTGTGACCTCAAAACGAGAACTCTAGCCTTTAAAACCCATTTTTTTTGCATAAAAAACATGAAAATCAACCCCCAAATCAAAAAGTGGTGCTACCGGTAGCACCATTTTTCTAACGGGGCCAAAATTACAACATTTTTCAAGCATGGTCTTCAAAACTCATACAACAACTCAGAAAAAACCTCAAAATCAACACCTAAATAAAAAAAGTGATGTTACCTAAAGCAAAATGGTTTTTTCTAAACATTAAAATTATAGCTCTTTACGACCTGATTAAAATTGTGGCATTGACAACATGTCCCTACACAAATAAACAACCCAAAATTGGACCCAAATGGTCACTTGAAAATTTATTTACAAACTATTTATTTTTTTTAAATTACATTAAAAAAAAAAAAAAATAGAAAGAAGAAAATATTGACAAATAATTTTTTTTAAATGAAGAAAAAAACAGATTAAAAAATATATATTCAAAACCCAAATTAAAAATAAAAAATAAAAAGATTAAAAAACAAGGTGAAAAAGAAAAATAACTAAAAAGAATGGAAAAAAAACAAAATATTTTCTAT
>ML783729.1:76275-92010 GCA_009831015.1 Picea engelmannii
TTAGGTATAAGTATAAGCATATTATTTTCTAAAGTTTAACCACAAATTCACTTAAAAATGTTAAGAATTGATAAACTTTGGAAAAGCATAGTTTTAACCCAATAATGAGGTAAATGTAATGATGTGGAGGTGATATGAAGGTGAAATGGAAGTAATTGTGAAGGTTTTAGTGAATTAATGGAGTGAAAATAAGGACCATTTTGAGACTCAACAGTCTCTTTCTCTCTCTGGAATTGAGGCAAAATCCATATCCCAGTCCTTTTGACTAGCTGCCTCCTCTGTCACTATAGCAAAGTCTACTGAAACAAGGGAATCCTCTTAGGAGGTCTCATATCTCCTCAAAGTCTCTGAAACTTCTATCTAGCCTCCTCAACTCATGGTACTTGTTTGTCAGTCTTGGAAGACGTCTCTCTCTCCCACTTGAATCTGAGGAGAAACTTCCTTTGAATGATCTGGTCTTCCTTTGATTCAAATGGCTCTCTCTGAGATCAGGCTCATTCTGAGTCCGCATGCTCCCTCTGAAGCTTGACTCCCTCTGAGTCTATTTAATCTTCGAAGCCATCTGCTCCCTCTACATTTGTTGACCTCCTCTGAAGTCTGATCGCCTATGGACTGTACTGGGAGGTTGCTCCTCCCTACTGGATCTTGAGGGATGACTCCCTCTGAACTCTAGCTCCTTATGAGCTAGTACTTGTTGGGGCCACCTGCATCACCATTGGTGGAGCCATTTGCTCCTCCTCATGATATGGCTCATCGATGCCATATATCTACAAAGTATCACGGGACCATGTTGGTCTCTTCCTAGTCACTGTAACGATTTTGGGGAGGCCCTTCTGGCTCCGTTGACTCTTCCTAATGATTTGAAGAGTGATCAACTTAACTAGAGGGATATGTACGGTCATATTCAAAGCCTTTTTCTCCTTACAATCAATCTCCATATGAGATACTCTAGTGTATCCCGCAAAATTACCCTTCTTACCAAAAGGTTCTGACTTCATCCTCTTCTTTTTCGGTACATGGATGTATACTGTCATGCATACAACTTCTTGTCTAGATAGTCTACTCCATGTCTCAAACTAGAGACCATCTAATCTGTTGCTTCCTGCAATTGTCATTATAGCTCCCTCTCAAAGCTATCACTTGTGACTTGCCCAGAACAAGAAACAAGAACAATATTCTCACTTATGACTTGTTCTTGTCATGAGAAGAACAATATTCTCATGATAAGAACAATAATAAAACAAGAACGTGAACAATCGTCACAATAGCTCCTTCTCAAAGCTATCACCTGTCACTTGCCTAAGACAAGAGCCAATACAATAACAAGAAATAAGAACAACATTATTCAACACTCTTCCAGTGTTGTGACCAATCATTCCTCTATAGTAACATGCCCGGGACAAGAAACAAGAACAACAACATCTCCATGGTAACCACCATGGAATTTACAAGATAACTTGTCTGGGACAAAGTCAACAACCAAGAACATCTCCCAGAAGAGATCAATTTCATTTTGTAAATAAGTGCATCATTAGTACATGATGATCATTTTAATAACAATATTCAAGTGTCACTAAACATTTGATAGCAATAGCAATAATAGAATTCTAAAGACTGTTATTCCAGTTACAACACTTACTTAGGCTGCAACAATATAAAATATCAAACCTGATATGAAAACATGGAGTCTAGATGTTGCTTGTCCCATTTGAGTTGTTCTATAATGTAGGAGACATCATCACTACTACCTCCAACTCTTGGGCTTCCTTTGAGTGCACTAGATCTAAGATCCCTTTGGATCTACTATCACTGCTTGGATAAATGTCTTTTTTGTCAAGTGTATGTCTCTTGCAAACACCCTCATCTTATATACAAATGCACCATCCAACTTTGTCTTTTAATTTGAGACATTACATCAACAACAAGAAAAAAGTTAGAAATCTAAATCAGAAAGTTCATTGTGTAGGAAAATGTCAACAACCTAAAACCCTAAAAATTCAATTTTGACGGAAAGTCAATATGAGAGATGTAGCAGGTGCACTAGGGCAAGGTGAGCTGATATATGATGGAATTTGTCCCAACAACTTTACAATAAGTGCTCAACGAGCTTGACAAGTTTAGGTCTATGCAACGACAAATCTCACAATCTTCCTTCGAGTGGTTAGACTGTTCTAAAGGAAACCTGCTTTGAAATCATGTTAAATTTTCATTAGTTTCTATTAACATTAGGTTTACCATAGCATTTTGATCTTATTTTAACATTCAATAACCAAATATACAAGCAACAGATAAACAAGCAAAAGAAGACACATAGATTTATCCTGGGAAAACCCCAAATTCGAGGAAAAACCCAACCAACTTATCTTAGAGAGAATATTCCAATACAACCATGAACAAGCTCTTTTCACAAGAGCAAACCAACAATGAAGAAACCCTGATAACAAATACTGATCTCTTCTTCTTGTCAAACCCTAGTGAGGTTAGACAACTGAGTAGCACCACAGAACTGGTACAAGATATGTGCATCACTAGAGCAAGATAAAACACCACATAACTAGCACAATTGGCAATTGGCAACAATAACTGCAAGTGCAGTTGGCACTAAGTAATTGGGCAACACCACACAATCTTAGCGCAACTCTTCCAGAGGTAGCGCACAAGAGATACCACCAAGAGCTACTAAGAATATCCTTCCTCGAGTAGGGCGCACTCTCCAAGAGAACCATAAACTATAAATAGCGAAACTGTTGCAACTGCCTAGTGCACGTTGTAGAAGGAGAACTGTCTAACTGTACAAATGAAATGATCTAGCCCTGTATTTATACTAATCTGGGCACATGTCTGGGGTTGACTTCTTATTCAGGGTCTTCACATTTACTTTATTATTTTTGTGGCCGACTTCTCTTCATGTGGTCTTCTATTTCACTTTATTCTTTTCCAAGGTGTTCTTCAACTGTTCAATGTGTTCCTTTGACTTCTTGGAATCTTCTTCTTCTCTAAGAAAAGTTGTCTAGGAGGGAATACCTCCCGTAGCTACCAAAACATCAACACGTACCATGCTATTAAGTCATGGTACTATTGTTTCCTTTTACAAAAACCAAACCATTGCTTCTCATAGGATATCTATATATTGTTTTTTATTTTGTTAATTAACATTGAAGTTTATGGGAGGTGATGCTACTCTATTGATCTAGTATGGTAGTTATGTACCTTGGTTACTACTTGTGCATGCAACTCCTCTAGTTACTACATTTATTTTTGGGATTCAACTAAATTCAACATTCCTTGGCTTGGAGCTAACTTTGAATGGGTTTTTTCACACCTTTTTTCTAGGCCCTATAGTTCTTGGTGTTGTGTGTATTCAACTAGTAGAAGTCACAAAATAGGGTTTTTGAGGTCGATGAACACTTCTAAAAGATAGGGCATAATTGTGGTTAGTGACCATATTTTATGTAAATCTCAAATTCTTGAAAGAGACATTGAAAGAGTTGGGCACCCCCCCACCCTTAAGAGTATGGAATTAATTTTCTAGGTGTCCTTCTATATTTCATATAATAATAATAATAATAATCTAATTTTAAGGTCACGACCAAGCTAGACACCAAATTGGTGTATGAAACCCCCTTGTTTGTGGGACAAGGGACCCCCCTTCGCCCAACGATTGGACTGGTAAAGTCTATGGAGGTATACATACCCTACCCCCCTCTGGATTTGAACTTGTGACCTCCTAGAAGGAAACACATGTTCTTAACCATAATGCACCATACTTATTCTCTCCTTGCCTTGGCCTTGGTCAATTCTTATATCTATTCCATAGTTGGTTGTGAACTTATGCCATTTTCTAGAGTTGAGCTAGTGGTAGGTACACTTGCAATATGAAGATGGGATGCCCTATGGTACCCTACTATTGATTCCATCTCATTGCCTATTCTAGATATCCCCTATACAAGACCCACCTTTTTTCATGAGAGGAATCCTCATCAGGGGAATGAGTCACCTAATGAAGCAATCCTTGTTCTAGGTATCATGTATTACATAGGTCAATCTACTCATTGATTTGTGAAGCCTTTAATTGAAACCTTAAACATACTCCCAAGCAATTTCTCCTATGATATGCTTGATATCCTTTAACTTAGTGCAACTTTGTTGTTCTATTTTTGGCTTCTGTACTTTATGATGAAGGGCACCTCCTTTATCTCATTCAATGTATTTGTGGCACCCAAAGGAGTGCTCTACATGTAGTTCATGTACCATTGTAAACTGTGACCCCTCAAGGTCGTCTAAATTTTGACTAGCTTAGTTTTTATGATTACAATATTCTTCACACTCCAAATAACCTTGCATAAAGAACCAATGTTGCTTGACTTCACCACCACCTTTTATTGAGAAATTGGGTAGACACAATGTGGATACTATAGGCATTCCTTCCATATTGTTGTTTATGGTATTGATAAATACAAACCCTCTCTCTTTGTTATAACACCATTTGCCACCATAATCGTTGAGATGCCTTTGATTGACATTTATCCCTATCATATCCATCTTTGGTTGCTTGGGCCCATTTACAACTCAGTTGATAAATCCTTCTTGCCAATCCACTTGTACGTCTGTCTCATTAAAGGGGCGAGTACTTTCCCATTTAATGAGACAGATGTACAAGTAGATTGCCAGGAACGAATTTTCAACTGAGTTCTAAGTGGGCCCAAGCAACCAAAGATGGATATGATAAGGATAAAGGCCAAACAAAGGCATCCCAATTATTGTGGTGGAAAAATATGCTATAACAGGTGGAAAAGAGATGACTTCATAAGCTGACAATTGGCAATAGACAATTTTCTCTCCCATAGGCCCCCCTTTCTTCTTCCCCTCTAATGAAATCATAGCCCCTCTTGTGCTCTCTACAACCATCTTGGACCATTGTATATTATATCCCAACATTGATATTTATATAGCTTGATTTCATCATGAAAATCCTACCACATGGTCCATAGAAGTATATTTAGATCATTTGTACGTCGAGCCATTCACTAGTCAACCTTTTTCCTTGAGCTCTATACAAAGATATTTACATCATTTATATGTGGGGTCATTTATTGATGTTGGATTATTTGACTCTCATTAGTCTAACCATACATTTACAAATTATACATAAATTGATCCAATACATTCCATAGATCAAAACTAGGGTATTACAAAGAGGACTTGGGTGTTTCTGAATTTGGTTAGTTGATACATACTATTCTTATGTTTAATCCAACTAATCTTGATGAAAGTTGTGTCCAAGCCACTCATATTGAGTCAAGGGGAAAGAATGTCAAGGACAAATTCTCAAAGAAATTAATTCATCCAATTCAAGGAAAGCACAAAGGAAAGGGTAAAATGAAATGAATAACCATAGTGAAGAAAGAAGATGAGAAATTCATTCATCCAATTTCACACCATCCCCATATCATGCCAACATGCTAAGACGTGACCAATCTATGTCTCAACATGACTTGCCATGGGGAAGAGCCCTCTAAACAATGAACCACCCACTTGGATACAATAATGTTCTCTTGAGTTGCCACATTAATCAAGCCAAGTCTTCTCTCGTCCTTCAACATGATACAAACATAACAAGGCACCATGAGAAGACCCCACTCCCCACCACATTTGGACCCTAAACATGACCGTAACATATGCTCCAATTGTCGAAATTGCACCCTACTAGGCAAACACCATGACACATAGTAGATGTGAGAAACTTGAAGAATCCTCCCCACAACTGTCAATTTCCTAGTAAATGAGAGGCCCTTATTCTGCTAAAAGAGAAGCTTAATATGCAAATATTGAAGACACTAATTTCACATGGCAACTAGAGAAAGCTCCACACCAAAGTTAATGGTACGATAATGCACAATAACACGTAGGTAAACAAAAGTCCAAGTTGGAGGGATCTAGCCAGGAGTTTCCTCCAAACCAACCAACTAGTAGTCAATTTTGTGATCACTAGCTACCGCCCTTGAGGCCTAACAAAAAAATCCTAACAATCCTTGGCCGCATCAATTGATCCCTAATTTGCACAAATAGAAAGGGGTGAGTCATTTGCAAAATGCTCGTTAACCATCTTCGAACCATTTGGGAAAGAAATATCTTGTATGTGCCCTTGGATGTGAGCAACTTCCAAGGGATTACCCTATGTATATGTTGTCAACATAGAACGATAAGGGACCAGAGGACACCCTTGGTAAATGGACCAATGCAACAAAATATGCAAGGATAGGGAGTTGTACATTGATACAATAGCCAAGGCACTGGAAAAAATTGCCTTCACCATCTCAACGCATTGAGGGCCAAATCCAAGACAAGTCAACTTCTCACTAATAATGGATCGATTGATCCAATCATAGGTATCGTCAAAGTTAATGTTCAATAAGAAGGCCTTTTGGTTAGAGTCCTTAACCCACTCCAAACCTTTACAAACATAAAATTACAAATTATCCAAATATAATTAGTATAAATTATACTATTATTTCATTAAAAACACCTTTAAAATAAACTAAATAATATGCTTTGGGGGCAAGAGGTTCAATTGCAATCGAGGGTAGTGTCTGGTTTCATGTATGGGACTAAGGTTAGATGCTACTAGAAAGTACATGACCTCACTGGAGGTAGCCTCAGTGACGACCATAAAGGATACTAGCTTTCTTGCTGATGTTATCTAGGCTGAAATTGCCTTTTGGTTTTGGAGTCAGACCTAAAACTATGTTTGATTGGTTAAGAGCTCATCTTCCTCGAAAGTAAGGAAATAAGGTAATGACCCAAGACCCAAAGGCATCTGTCACGAGTGAAAATATGCCCCTTTACAGACCCAAGACCTAGAGACATCTGGTAGGAGTAAAAGTATGCCCCCTTATGAATCACCAATGAGTTATTTCAAGTGGCGTGGTTTTTCTTAATAATAATGATGAGTCCACTTGCATTCACTGATAACAACTAATGATGACTATCTTCACTCACTCTTAACCATTAACCTATGATAAGTTTCACCATGTTTCAAAAAAAGATTAAAAATAAATAATTTGAGAGGTTAAATCTAGTGCTTAATACTATTTATAAGAGACATATGTTTAAATATTTGTAATCCTTCCATGTAACAATTCCAACTGTAATTACTCTGAAAGTGTATGCGCGCGCGGAGAGAGAATAGAGAAACTGTGAGGGTTTAGGGTTTAAGATCTTATTATTTTTGAAATCGGAGAAGTAGAAGATTGCAGAGCGAGCAATGGCATTGGCCAGGCAAACGCGTTCAGCTATCCGTTTATTGCAGCCATGCAGGTCTCCCCAACTGCATAGCGCCTTCATGCTACCAAGTAAGCACTCTGCATTGCAATGCAACCACATTACTCACTTCTCTATGCATTTATAGAGGTGTTATGTTCACAATGCATACATACAAGGGTTGTAATATTGTTGACGTTTCTGCCAACCTACAAATGAGAGGAAGCGGGCAGTTCATTATCTCTAAGGCTGGTTCCTATTTCACATAGTAGCCTTTTAAACCAAATAATTTACATATGCCTCTCTCTGATTCAAACAGCAACTGTTGTTGGTTCAGTGACTGCGCCATCTGGCTGATAAAATTGCAGTACAGTAACTCAATGAGTTGGTTAATAAAGTTAAATAAATTAATCTGCTACACACGAGCGCACTAACTTAGAAAAATGAAATTGAGACTTTTGTTACCGTAACCATAAGAATAGCACACAAATCGTTGAAGCAAGATCAAAACTAAAGGTCGATGCAAATTGAGGACGAATGTTCTGAAGCACAAATGATGGCCAAACTCCTTATTTTTTTTGCTTGGCATTTGTCTCGCCAGTTTTCTGAATTGTGCTCGCCATTCCATCTTTCTTTGTTCAGTCTACATTGTTCTCTATTTTGCTTATTCTTAAATAAACCCACAAAAACAGTCCGGTTGTAACCGTTATTCATTCATCCTTTTGCTCTGTCATTCATTACTGTCTCTCTCCTTCCTCCCTCCATTGACTCGTGGCAACATTTTTGTTACGTCTTCTCTTTTTTTGCCAAATTTTGAGCTGGCTGAAGTTCAGGGCCCAAATCCCAATTCCATACTTATTACTAATTAGGCATTCATGTTCTCACTGTGCGACGTCTGTGTCTGGCATCACAAGCAAACAAATAGTGTCAATTTAAAGTAATATCATGGGGACGATATGCAAATGGTATCAATTTGAACGAGAATGAAGAAGGATAAAGGTTGTAGTTAATGTCTTAACCTTATGGCTGTAAAATTAAAGTTGCAGTCCTTTTTTCTTTCTTTCTTTCAAGTAACATTTATTTGAATAATAAAAAAACTTGCTGTGGCCTTACCCGTACAACATCCATTACAATCCAGAAAACATCTACTACTAAATTCAAAAATAGATGCAGCATCAACAGATGAGACAGGCTGAGTTCCAAACATAGCCAGGTCTTTGTGCTCCAAAACTTGCAAGAGAATTGTCTTATATACTGTCCTAACAAAAATATAAACTTACAGATTATAAAGTAACAAAAGCATAATTAAAACTCTATTAGAGAGCTAGCTACCGACTCCACCTAGCTAGCAGTGTCAAACTCCCCCGGGGAGTCTTTTGGATTCTTATGATGAGCAGGATTTGCTGGTAGCATGTCTTGTGGAGGGAGATCGATGAAGTTAAGTAGGTCCTGGATCACCGAGAGGAAGGCTTCCTGTTCTACATACTTTATTTGGAGGATTGAGATGGAGCACCGGGATTCCTACTTCCTTTCTCTCAATTCGAGGATATGTTTACTTGATTTCACACCAAAACCCTTCCTAGGCTCTATTGGCCCCCTTGACTGTGATTCAAATTGAGTTCCCCAATTCTCAACAACTGAGGCTGTCCTAGACACATTGCCTTGAGCATCAGCAATCACTATGATGCATCACTTCATACACCTCCTTAACTCATAGGCCTCTCCCTCTGTGGGACAACAACAGTCATAGTGATCCATGGTGAGTGTAGAGGTCCACTTGCTACCAATCTCCTTAACCTTAAACCCTGCAAATTTGAGGTCCTTTGTTAGTTCACAATTCCATCAAAGTTACATGATCTCATTCCTCATTAAATGGGGGGCTTAAGATCTCAAAAGGTTTGTTTAACAAGTGTTTTTGTTAAAAGTAATTTTAGAAATGAGATCCCCACAAATATAAAAGGTAAAGAGGCCTAATTCTTCGTTTTAAAAGCAAAATGCAGCAAGCGTACAATAGTTGTAAGTATTGAAATAGGAAAGTGAATAAGCATATTGCCATCACAACTAATGAATTAGTTAGCTTACCTCCTCAGTATAAAAAAAGCAATTTGATAAAGTTTTATATATACAGATGAAATCATATCCTCTTCCTTAGAGCAACAAGCACTGAAAGAAAGTCAGAATACTCAACCGGGTCCAAGTAACGGGAATCTTTTATCAATAGAGCTCCTTTGGCTAGACACTAATGGTGAAATTCATCTCGCCACACAGAACAAAAGGCCACAAAATATATAAAGCTCTGATCCTCAAACAATGCCAAACGCCTGCAAGTGCAGGGCGAACATGAGTGCACCAATCACTAAATAAAACATGCCGCCAACAAACACTACTTTGAAGCACCCCTAAGCATTGATCCTTAAGAAACTTCCAACACTGCTTGGCATAATGACACTCCCAAAAGATGTGCTTCACTATCTTGGATCGATGACAAATAGGACAGAGGCCATAAGAAAACCCACTCTTGGCCAGCCTGCCTTGTGTGAAATCCTCTGAAAAATCACCATCCATGCAAAAACTCTCAATTTATAAGAAAGCTTATATGCCAAACACCGTGCAATTGACAAATCCATCTGTTTTCTGAATCCCTAGATATCTAGCAAGCATTTAAGATCGAGGATAATGGATACCTTTGATGAAGTATATAATATGGGTGACGAGAGTCATATTGTTGAAGCGACTGGCCAAAACACCAACTCCAATCTCTCTAAAAAGGCCTGTTGTCGTCCTTATACATACTTGCAAACGTGAGCTAAGTCCTACTCACTTAGTGTGTCCTTGGAGGCACAATGCCTAGGTTCAAAGCCCACGTTGTCACTTTGACTTGAATCTCTTCTATCTAGGCTTACTCCTAAGGAAGCCAAGGGGGGTAGACCTTAGTTTCTAGATGAGATTAAACTTTAAGTTCTAGGAGTTGGTTTTAATTAGTTTAAGGTTTGGGAAAAATCTAGCCTATGATGCAAAGGCAACAATGCAAGGTGCAACAATATAAGATGACAATCAAACCTTTTCCTAGGACAACTAAGACTAGTGCCTAAGATTGGGCAAAGGTGTCAACTAAAGTTTGAGGGCTTTAGATTACACAAGGTTACAAAGATTACAAGTAGATTAGATACAAACTAGATAAAAAAGTACAATAAAGAATATCTAAAGATTACAACAAAATTATACTTGTTAAATTTATAGCAGCTGCAAGAGCCATTCTCCGGGAGGATGGGAAAGACCCTAGTCGAGATCTAGGGCCCCCAGTGCACTCCTGGGGTATTTGGTCTGGGACCAAACAGTCAGTGCCATGGCAAAAGACCCTTGTTAGGGCCCTTAGCATACGACTGGGGTTCTTGGTCTGGGACCAAGTAGTAAAGACCCCTGAGAGGGCCCCCAGTATACGACTAGGGTTCTTGGTCTGGGACCAAGCAGTTAAAGCCCCTAGATAAGTCTAGGGCCCCTGGACATGGTCCAGGGTACCCATGCCTGGGGCATGGGTTGATCCTTGGTCTTGGACCTTGGTGGATAAGACCCCAGAAAAGTTATGGGGCAACTTGATCTTCGATCAGGTACTTTGTTGGTGCATAACCCTCATTGAAGGTGGGCATGACCACATAAGGGATGTCTTCCATATGCAATGATGATAAAGTAATAAGATCACCTTGAAAATGAATGAACAAGTATTGCCACCTTGTAAACCCCCCCTTACCCGCTTGTGTTGGTTTGGAGTTTTATGTTGTTTTTCTCTTAAGGGTTAAATAAAGTTTAAATTAAAATGTTAATTATATCATGTTTAAATTATTTAATTTAAACATGTTATTTATAATAATTATTTTAATTTAATTTCTATTATTTGTACCCTAGCCTAAACTATAAATAAACCCCCCCCTACCCTTCACATTACATATTATTATTTTGTTATGCTCTTATGTTTCTAGTGTGAGCGGATCTTCTCTCTCTTGCTGCGGCTACCCTAGAGGACTGTTGTGTGTGCTGCGGCTACCCTAGAGGACTGTTTTGTGTGCTGCGGCCTTCCCTTCCTTTTGCTGTTGGAGTGTGGGTGTTTTGCTGTGGCCCTTGTCTACTTACCGTTGGAGTATTGGCTGGTTGGTGTGGTCTCCTATCTGCTGTGGGTGCGGCCCTTTCTCTTCTGTTGTGGGGTAACTGTGGTGCAACTCTTTTCTGTTGTGATCTGGCTGAGTGGTGCGGCCCCTTTCTGCTGTGAGGTGACTGTTGTTGCGGCCCCTTTCTGCTGTGGGGTGATTACTGTTGCAACCTCCTTTCTGTTGTGGGGTGACTGTTGGTGCGGCCTCTCTTCTGTTGTGGTGTGGCCGTGTGGTGTGACCCCCCTTTTGCTACTGTTGTGGTGTGGCTATACCCTTACAACTCTGTTCAGATCGAGACCTCTATCCTTGAGCCTTGGCCTTCCTTAAGCTACCTTTTGTGAGGGTTTTATCCACAGAAGTTCTGTGTGAGGGTTTGAGTGATTAAACCTACTGTTTGTGCGAGGGTTTGACTGTGTAAAGTTGTTGTGGCCCTATCTACTTGGTGGCAAGAAAATTCTTTCATCTCTTGGCAAGAGATCCAACCTATATGGTGGATCTATGAGCTGGACTTTGTCTGAGCATAATTACAAATGGTTTTGCATCTCTGTGTGTGGCTGTGACCTCTTCAGAGCTAAGTCTTTAAGGTAAGGTAAGTTATCTATTCAGATCTAGACTTTGCTTTGAGTTTTTTGTTTTGATCTATCTAGATTTATGTATCAGCATTAAAAGTTATCATATCTGGACTGTGTGTTGAGCTTTGGTTATTATTTTTGAAGTTTGGTTTGCTGCTCATGATCAAATTGTATTTTCATTTTGAGTTTTAGATCTGTAGATCTGTATGAGTTTTATTCCAGCATTGTAGATCAGAATTTGATGATTATTCTAGATCTACCTATTAACTATATCTGATCTGTTTAGATCTGCTTGTTTTCTCTGTTCAAGTAGTCTAGATTTGTTTTCTAGAAATGAGATCTAGTTGTTACTCTCACTGAAATTTAAAAGACACTCTTGTTCTGCTTTAATGCCCTAATTCTAACAATACTAACAAAGATACAATGGATACAAAGATATAGAAACACAAAGATATAGAAATACAATACACTAACTAACAATTGCTTGTATGTGCAGGAAATAAAAGATATTCAAAATGATACATCCATCAACATAACAAGCCAAGCATGCTCACAATAGAGTGTCTCCTCAAAGGGATGCACTACTCTATTGGACTGCTTTCAATGGCACACAAAAAATCACTCAAGACTCCACAAGATAGTGCCTCCAAAGGATGCACAACTTCTCGAGGGATCACACCAAAGAGATAAACACCAAATTACTGAAAACGAAATGCTTGAAGGAAAACATCCACAAGATCAACTAATGACTACTTAATGATTCATCCACAACACATAAAGATAACTTGTATGTAAATGTAAATGTGAAAGAGTGCTTGCAAGTGCAAATGTAGATCACCAAGGATAAATTGAATAGATTGCCCAAAGTTGTGGATTAAGGATTGATTAAAGGTTATTAAGTGAGGTTTCAATCCTAGCTAAGTGTCAACCCAATACTCTGTTGATATTATGGTAGTTTCGGGAGGTATGAACCTCTATTATGACCTATGACGAGATTAGAATATTCCGGAAGGAAGCAAAGAAATGAATGTAACCCTAGACAAGATGTCGGTTGAAGAAAGATAAATAATATGAATTAATTAGTATCCAGAAGGAGAAGTCGGCCCAGGCAAGTCTGCCATAAATACTATAAATACAGGGCGCCAATCTCTCATTTGTCACATTCATAGAATTGCAGAAGTCACTTGTGCGCACTGCAGTTTGGCAGTTTTTGTGCGCAAGTTCTAGGGAAGGTGTTGCGCCAGTTTCTGGGTTGGACTTGTTATCGCACAGTTTGTAGCTAGGTTAAAAGGCTAAAGGATAGAGGCCAAACTAACGCAACAGGAACCTTCCCCACCCAATGTCACCTCAATGGGGAGGTTTTTTCTATTTAGGGAGGTTAACCCAGGGGAGACGTCCCCGATAACCTGGGGTTTTGAAGAGGCTGAAGTATAAAGGTCAAGGCAAAAGTTCCTCCTCACAGGTTACCACCAAGGTCAGAAAGTCCGGCTAATCAGCCAATGAATGAAGTGTAGGCCCCAAAGAGAACACCTGCCCGGAACAAGACAAAAGCAAAGAATATATGCAGGCTATAATTCAATGGGTTAGTACTTCATGTGACTATCTGACATTAATATATAAGCAATGTGAAACAACAGATATTAATGAGATCAACGTTTTATCAATATAGCAATGGAAAAGTATCAATTCATCAATAACTATTAAGATGATGTGGCTAACAATGTATCTAATCAATCATTTACTCAATACATGATTTCAACCATCATCTAATTGCTTATTATCAAAATTTGTTGCGTCAAGATGGAATAACCAACTGTGACGTCAGCCTAGTTAGGGTTTCAAAATTTAAAGTTTTGAGAGTTGGTTTGAGCACTATCACTTCAACGTTGTGTGTCTAAGATCAGTGCCTAAGGGTATATGGAGTCAATTAAGGAGAGGACGCAAGGTTTGAAGAGGTAGAAGGCTAAGGACTAGAGGGAAGGGTTCTAGAGTGCTGCAATGGCAGGGCCCTATAATCAAAACCCTAGGGGAAAGAGGCTCACTCCGGTGTTGCTTAAGCAAGGCCTCGTGCTCTTTCCTCCTTCCTTAGGTCAAACTTGGTAAAACGACTAGCATAAAAGATAAGTTAAAACAAGAGGATGAGGTGAGGGAAAGTGTTGCAATGGCAAGGCTTTATCACCAAACCCTAAAAGATGGACGACCCTAGGTGTAGATAACCTAGGCTTGGGACGTCACCTCTCTTTTAACCTTTAAAAACACAGCTAGCACAAGGGGAAGAAGTGAAAAGAGTGTAGCAAAGGCTAGGCTCTTCTTTCCTTCTTCAATGGCTGAATATTTCTCTCTAAGGGGACATGAGACAAGGACCTACTTGTGTGCTTGTCACCTAGGGTTTTAAAATCAACAAATTTATAAGTAAATGCAAGAATACTAACTTACAACCATTCAATCAAGAAGTTTTGCAGGAAAAACACATACATATCATGAAGAAAAGCATATGCAAACCTTAGTTGTAAACCTTCCTTCAAGAGAAATGCCAAATATGCCAAGAAAATCCTTCCATCAACAAGTGTGCCTCACTTTAAAAGACCAAATACCTAAGTAGGGCGCAAAAATCAGACCTCACAAGAGTGAGTTGTGTTGTTATGTCCGAACGAGGGAAAAACATCCTCAATATATAGTGTATCATGACCTATAATTAAAATTAGGTCATTAAAAATAGCCAACAAGGCTACAAACCAAAATCATATTACTTTTACATTAAATGCTAAGCAAAAGACCTAAATGAGCAAAAGTGAGACGTCAATCCCCTTTGAGGGAGACGTTAGGCCCTTTTGGGGCTAGTCTAGCATCCAAAAGTCAGACGTTAGCCCTTTCTGGGCTCCTCCAAGCTGCCACACGTGCCAGCCGTCCTATCAAACTGCCACACGCTCAGAGTGACGTCAAGGCCTCCTGGGTGACGTCCTGGTCATCAAAAGGAAAATGTTCCATCTGAAGTGGGTCAACCCCCCTGGGCTGGGCTCAACCAAAGTGTCCTGGGTGGAACGTCCTTCTTCTTCTCATGTGCAAAGGCTCGACCAATCACTGTCCTGTCTCTGCCCCTGAGGGGGTCCCAACAACCATCTGATGGGCTCTTCAGCCCCATGGAGGTCCGAACTAATCATCTCCCCATGTGTACCGGTCCAACTGGTACCTGTCCGTCGGGCATGGTCCTGCACATCAAAAACTTTGCCCTCCATGGGCTCATTAGTCACAGGGATCATAGCAATGTTAATCATGTTTCATCATTAATGTTATCAAATACATGCATAAAACCCCTGATACATCAATCAATAGCTCAAAGACATTACAATGACCTACAATACAAAGTTGAAGAAAAAGACAAAACACCCTATTGGGTCAGCATCCGAAAGAAAATGAAAGTTTCCAGAGGGTACCATCCAAACCATGTAAAACGAGGTGATGTGGTCAAGGGGATGTCCAGACATACGGGTAGAGTGAAAGACAGGGATGCATGATATTACCTGTGGGTGCCTTTGTAGAGGGCGAGCTGTACCCGTCATGGATGCAATTCTTTCCAAGCCCTTTGTTGCCTTTATTCTTTCTTTTCTTTTATTGCTTTTTATTTTTTTTATTTCAAGGACTAACTAGAGGACACTGCCTTGGCGTGGTGACCAGAGCTGACAGTGTTACCCACAAGCACTTTCACAGAGATGATAAGGCTGGCTCGTGATGAGACCCCCTTTCCCTTGGCCATGCAA
>ML783729.1:117434-139548 GCA_009831015.1 Picea engelmannii
TACAACTAGGGTTTGCACATGCTTTCTTCATGATATGTAAGTGATTTTCTTGCAAAACTTCTTAAGTGAATGGTTGTAGGTTTAATTTCTTGCATTTGCTTATTAAATTGCTGATTTGAAACCCTAGGTAACAAGCACACAAGCAGGTCCTTGTTTCATGTCCCCTTAGAGAGAAATATTTCGGCCATTGAAGAAGAAGGATTGAGCCTAGCCTTTGCTACACTCATCTTGCTTCTTCCCTCGAGCTAGCATTGAATTTTATAGGTTGAAAAGGGGGTGACGTCCTATGCCTAGGTTATCTACACCTAGGGCCATCATCTTCTAGGGTTTGAAAGCCTTGTCTTTACAACACTTTCTCTCACCTCATCCTTTAATTAAATTTATAATTTATGCTAGCCGTTTTGCCAAGTTGACCTAAGGAAGGAGGAAAGAGCACGAGGTCTTGCTTAAGCAACACCAGAGTGAGCCTCTTTCCGCTAGGGTTTTGATTCTAGGGCCCTGCCTTTGCAGCACTTTAGAACCCTTCCCTCTTGTCTTTAAGTCTTCATCCTTTCAAAACCTTGTGCCCTTATCTTGTTTGACTCCATATACCCTAAGGCACTGATCTTTAGCCTCCAACGTTGAAGTCCTAGTGTCCAAAACAACTCTCAAAACTTTGAATTCTGAAACCCTAACTAACAAACTAACCTAATTAAGGCTGACGTCACAATTGGTTATCTCATCTTGACGCAACAAATGTTGAATATAGGCAATTAGATGATGATTTAAAGCATTTATTGAGTAAAGTGTTGGTTGGATACATTGTTGGCTTGATCATCTTGATAGTTATTAATGAATTGATTCTTTTGCCATAGCTAATTGATGAAACATTGACTTCATTGGTATCTATTGTTTTACATTGCTTATTAATTAATAGCAGATAGTCATTGAAGTACTAACCCATCGAGTTACAACCTGCATATATACTGTATTATTGTTGTCTTGTTCCGGGCAGGTGTTTTCATTTGGGCATACACTTCTTTATTGGTTGATTAGCCGCACTGTCTGACCTTGGTGGTAACCTGTGAGGGGGAAACTTTAATCTTGACTTTACACCTTAGCCTCTTCAAAACTCCCGGTTGACGGGGACGTCTCCCCTGGGTTAACCTCCCTAAATAGAAAGAACCTCCCCATTGAGGTGACATTGGGTGGGGAAGGTTCCTGTTATGCCAGTTTGCCCTCTATTCTCTAGCCATTTGACCTAGCTACAAACTGTGCGATAACAGATAAGGAATGATCTGCTAAGAGAAAAGCAATGGTGAGAACCCTTCCCTCAACACGAAGCAAAAAACAAGGAGTAGAAGCAATGGTGCCATATCCCTAAAGTTTGGATGAGGAGCTGATTGACTGAAAGGATAACTCAATGCAATGACTGAAGAGACAAGACAATAATATGACTCAAGACTCCTATTGTCTCTTCAAGACTACCCATCTATTATATACAATTATGACATAATGGGAAACATGGCACCTTCATCCAAAGTTGACCTAGAAACAAGCACAAGGGAATACTGAGTGAACTGGTGACATCATAGTCAAAAGTTTGACTTGGGTAAATAATGAACAACAAACTAAAACTGAATGAAAATAAAGGAAATAACAGATCTGCCCCCATGTGAGGCATTTATTATGCAAGAAAAGTAGACTATGCTGACATAAAGTAAGGAAAAGTGAAATAACTGCAAACTAGGACCTAACAGAAGCTGAAGGAAAGGGAAATCTGCAAAATAAAAAACCCTACTTGCTGTCCTAAAACACAGAAAACAGCAATACTAAAATCTGAAAATGACATTGTGGAAATAAAGAAAAATCTGCCCCTTAACAACAAATTTAAACAATGACTACTAACCCCCCCAAAAACCCAAAATTTCACTCCTCTTTTTCTTCTTTTTGTTGTAACTCCAAAACATTGATTCTGGAAATTTGTCAAAGTTGCCATGATCAATCAACATACTCGAATGACCAACGTAATCATGCAGCCAAGCGATCGGTTAGACGGGAAAGATCAACATAGTTGACCCTCTAGTGCAACCAATCATGAAATCTCACAAGTCTGAAAGATGCCTTGTGGTGCTTGCTACTGAAGAAATTGATGAAGGCTGTTGGTTGGAACTTGGAACATGCTACTTCAACAATAATGAACATGAAAGTATGAGAGTCAAAACTCTTAAGAATCTGACTGCTGACATACCTCCATCATTCTCAACTCAACCGGATCATGACTAACCCTGATATCCAAGCAATGATCAAGAAGAGGATCTGCTTGAAGAATAAAATTTGATTGCAAAATCATGGGCAGATTGTGAGAAAGATCATCTTCTGGTCGAACCAAAGGTTGATCTCCTTATTGCAGTGGTATCCGATCAAAATGTTCCTGAACAACTATTGGAATATGCAAAGGGAAAGAGTCAAGACTCTTACTGATTCAAATCTGCATCATTGGTTTGTTGTTCTTCCTGCTATATTTTATCATCATTAATGGAAGAAACCAACCAACACACTTGAAAACCCGACTCTCTTGCTTCATAATTATGGAACAGTGTGCATGGCTCAAGCTTTGCAACTACCAGTTCATGATCATCCAAGCTTGAGTCATCATCATCCTGTTCATCTCTGGAAACTTGAAAAGATGCAAGGTTTCCATCATTATGTTCTTTTGTAGCAGCAAGAAGTTCCTGTGATCTTTGGGTAGCCGTAAGGAATTCTTCAACTCTTTGGGCAACCAAGAAAGCTTGCCCTAAATTTGTTGGTTTCTGACTTCAAAAGAGGTAACAAAACTCTAGATCATAGAAAAGGCATAATCCACCATAATGTTTCTTGGTCGAAATGCGGAGGGGATCTTATCATATGTATTGATAAATTTGACATGGAATTCAGAAATAGTTTCATCTTCTCCCCTTTTAATGTGACAAAAATCCAAAACATTATCTTTCACCCATTGTATGTATTCAACATCCATGATCAACCATGATCTTTCTTCAATGTAGTTACCAATGGACGTTGTTAAGTGGTGATCCACCTTTGTAATCCATCATAAAAGTTCAGGTTCGCTAAGGCTCGGAACAATGCCTTGTGTATGCTTGAATCTTGGAGATTTCTACTTGACTTATCCAGTATGGATTTGATCCTATATGTAATGGAGTCGCCAGGTGAAAATAAAAGAAAAAATGAAAGCACTCACCAATGTCGTTAAGATTTGTAGGGATTGATGACTAATTCCCGATGATGGTGCCAATTTGTTAGCACAAAAACCTGCACTGTAGGAAATGGAACGACTTTAAAAACCTGCAGTGAGAAATCAACATTAATATATAAGAATTTTTGCCTAATTTGTCACCAAAAAACTCCTCTTCATTTGGGTTGGTGCTTTTCCATCCTCAGGGGTGGTCCCTAGCTGCTCATGTGTTGAAATTACCCTGTAAATCAATTTATAAACCTGTAAAAACAACACATAAAATAATCCTTGGCATGCAATCAAACAACCAAAGATGAGATGAAAGTTTTGTAATAGGTCAGAGGAAATTTTCTGTTTGCTATAGCTTAAAATGGTAAAAAAAAGAGATAGAATGGTGCTCTAAGTGATAAATGTTATCAAAATAAAGGCCTAAGAACTTCTAAAATGCCATGCAAAGAAACAACAATGTACCAACAAGTTCCAAGAGCTGGAGAGAAGGCATAGTCAAACTTTATTTTGCATTAATTAGAAGGTTGATTGCACCATAGAGACAAATACAAAACTGGTCCAATGATATCCCCTGCACAAAGAAAAATAAGCTAGAAGAATAGAGAAATGGAGAAGAATGCTGCTGCCAAGAAAAAATCACCCCTTCACTTGGAGCGACCTCCTCCTTTTCTCAATAATTGAGGTCAAATTAGCCATCCAAAGAATTGGTGCTCATTGATGAGTTGAGTATAGATCTCCCCTCATGCACTTTAGCCAAGTGTAGATACTTCTTGTCGAACTGCGGATGGAGTGTGGAGTGAAGTGTCCATGCACCCTAGTCCAAGTGGAGAGAAGTAGCCATGCGCTTGGCCTAAGTGGAGACACCCTCATGTGCCTTGAATTTACTAGAGCCAACTAACATGCATGCATCCAGTTAACTCAAACAAAGAACCTCATTATCTCCTCTGTGCACCAACTCACTCCTTATCTGATTCATGCATCTTATTCACCCTCAATTAACTCATGCATGTGCCCTGTTGAATCAAGCACACATCTAGTCAATTCCAACCACTTGTCACTCCCAGAAATTGCCACATGTCATAACCTGGAATTGCCATGTGTCACCTTTGCATGTGTGCCATGTGTCATTCTACATGGCAACCATACTTGCTAATAATAGCACTGTTTAAAATAGACATGCTAAAAATAGAAGTCTACCCGATAAATAGGAAAAGACGAAAAATGTCAGGAACTGTTAGGAGAACACTGCCAAATATAAAACGCCTTATTTCCATCCTTATACACACTTGCAAACGTGGACTAAGTCTCGTTCCACTTAGTGTGTCCTCAGAGACACAATGTCTAATTTCAAGCCCACTGTCACCTCGACTTGAACTCCTTCTGTCTAGGCTTACTCCTAGGGAAGCCAAGCGGGGTAGACCCTAGTTACTATGTGATTTATTAGATGTGTTCTAGGAATTAATTTTAATTTGTTAAAGGTTAGGGGGAATCTAGCCTATATGAGAGGCAAGCAATGCAAATGCAAACCTTCAATGACAGGCAACCCTTTTCCTAAGTCAACTAAGACTAGTGCCTAAGGTTGGGTAATGGGGTCAACTAAGTTAAAAGGAGATTAAACTTTATAGAAAGACTATAAATAGAGGACGTCTTGGCTCATTTGTTCACTCACACACTCCCAGCTACACAGAAGCAAGGCACAAGTTTGGAGGAGGTGATGTAGTAGCTGCAGTTGCACAGTTTATTCTTGTTCAGTCTTTTGGTATCTCTCTCTTGTGTGCTACTCCTTGAGGAGGTGCGCTACCTTTGTATGTTGTTGCTGCTGCAGCTGTGGTGGTATTTCTTGTCGAGCTATCACTTGTGCTAGGGTTTATCTGATTGGACTTGCTTTGTGAACAAAATCTATCTAAGTAAAGGTTAGTGTGCTCGAGGGAGACATATACGAATGCTTATGGTTGGGTGACAATGATGTGACATTGTCCATGGTTAAACGAGCATACCAAAAATTTCAACATTACCAACATCAACAACCGATTTTAAGAGGGTTGAACCATTGTTCTCATCACCATCAAAGTTTTTTTGATTGGAGTAGGGATCAATTCCTATCTACCTATGGTGTTGTTATTTTCAGATCCTAGGTATTTCCTCAAATTCCACCCTCTTAGCTAGTTTTTTTTTTTCTAGATTTATGTAGGGTTTTGGAAGTGCATGTTGCTTTCCATTTATTATCATTTTTTGTGCCTCATAGAACAATTTAGAGTTCTTTTGTTTTTTTTTAATACTAGCGAGTTGGTTTTTTTTTCAGCAGTGTTTGGTGTTGTTGTTCATTTGTTTCATTTTCTTTTGCCCTAGGTTTGAAGTTGGAAGTTGAGTGTTGCCTTACCAATATGTTGAAGCTTTTGGAGCCATTTTGGTAGTATGGTGAACTTGAAGATGGGACAAAGTTACATACCGACAGAGATTGTCTTGTAAACTGTGTTGGTAGGCCAGGACAAGAGGGGTTAGCCGATTGAAGTAACACTTGGCCAAAATCCTAGGGCATGATGTTGGGCTTTGTAGTGCATCAACCCTAGAGATTATGCGAATTTCCCATGATGCTATTTATGAAAAGGATAAAAGAAGGAAAAGGTAGTTGCTAATAAGGATGAACTTTTCATTGGTGGAGTGGCTAGATCCTTAAGAACCATAGGGATATCTGAGTCTTAGGGTTGTGACAGGGACTTCACAGATTCACATTCCATGGGGACCTCACTTTTCTTTGTTACAAATCTAGAGATGGGGCACAACCGTCCATTTGGTCAGTGGTTAAAAAAGGAAATGTAAGAAGTAGATAGGGTTGTGGGGAGGTGTCTTTTTTGGAGTGACATATCTTTGAGCATTACAAAGACCATTCCATTTTTCTAGTCAATGAGTGATGCTATTGTTATTGTTGGCCTAGGTATAAGTGCCCTACCTACGAGGAGTTGCAGGGGCTAATTCTTGAAGTGGAAAGGAATGACATCAATACTAGATTGGAGGGCTGAAAGAAGTCATGAGAGGCCATTTGATGCATGGTGATGTTTGATGCTTGGATATATGGGAGGGGTAGGACACTTCTTAATTTCTAGGTACATTGTTTTAGGGGTACAATGTTTATTAAATCCTTTGATGCATTGGTACATGTTAAGAGTGCAACATTGTTTTGTGAATTGATGGAAGGGCTCATCTGAGAGATTGGTTTGCAAAATGTTGTGAAATCCCAAAGTGCTGGGTGCATCGTCATGTGAACAGAAATGAATATGATGTATTAGCCTCCTCTGAGCAACAAAGTTGACAAGAAACTCCAGATGGCTCTCCTGTGTGAGGCATTGGGAAAGAAGATCTGCAGAGTGGACGTGCCTGTGGACGAGCACAGGTGAACGTGTGAAGATTTGGTTCTTTTGTGTAATGCAGTGAGCCAGAGATATGGACATCCCTATGGATGTGCCCCTAGTGGATGAGCACTAGTGGGTGTATTAGATCCTTTGCTATATTGTCCAAGAGTCAGACCTACCTGTAACCCTAATTGTAATGTAAATGGTACAGGTCGACCCCACCTTAATGTGACTAGTAATTAATGTAAAAGATAATTAATCTGGTTAATATTAATTATATTATAAGCTAGTGAGGTCGGCCCTGTTGTGCCAATAGGCACTTCTGTTGACAGGTTCAGGTTAGTATAAGTAAAGGTAAATTCCCCATTGAGGAAACATATCTTTCAAGTGAGTTTGGAAATTTCAGCAAGTACACCTTCTTGAGAAAAGTGCGCACCTCTCTTGGGCACTAGTCTTCTATGGTTTGAACACCCTCTTGTGTGCTAGGTTTTATCTTGGTGGTGAAGGTCTTTCTTTTGAGGATTATAGCAAAGGATTTGGCTAGGTTTTCTTTCCTTGTTGAGAAGGGTTTCCGAGGATACTTCTTGTGTTCTTGTGCATGGTGCTTCTTCTTGTGATCTTGGTTGCTGCAACTTTTATGGTTATGGTTAAATGCTAAAAAATGGAATGAACTTCATGCTTAACCTTGCTTATTGAAAAAATCAACACAGATTGAGATCGACAGGGATGTAACCTTTGATGAAGATGCAACACTCAAGAAATCAAGAAGATGCTAGCTTTAAGAAGTATGTGAAGAAGAACCCGTGGCTCCCAGAGTTGCAGAACCAGTGAGGGAAGTCATAACTTCCCCTGATGAGGAGATTCTAGAAGATCATGACATAATAGAATCTCAAGAACCTCCCCAGATGATGATCTCCCACAAGAGAAAACCATCCTGGGCAAGGGAACTTATTCAAGATGTAGAGAAGTATGGTGCCCCCGAAGGAACCATGAGACTAGTGAAGAAACCCAAGCCATTCTTCAGCTATATGGCTTTGATGTGTGATCTCTTAGAGAAGGAACCTACTTGCTTTGAAGAAACTATTCAGAAGAAACAATGGGCAGATGCCATGACAAAAGAATGCCAATCCGTTATAAAGAATGATGTATGGGAAATAGTTCCCAAACCGAAGAGCAAGGATGTGGTATCTTCCAAATGGATTTTCAAAATAAAACATGCTGCTGATGGAAGTATTTAGAAATATAAAACAAGGTTTGTTGCCCGTGGCTTTTCTCAAACGAAAGGCATTGATTATGAAGAGACGTTTGCTCCTGTAGCTGGATACACTTCAATCAGAACCATCATAGCTCTTGCAGCTAAGATGAAGTGGAAGTTACACTAGATGGACATGAAAACAACTTTCTTGAATGGTGTCATTGAAGTAGAAGTGTATATAGAACAACCTCAAGGGTTTGAATTTGAAGACAAGAAGACTCATGTCTGCAAGTTGAAGAAGGCTCTGTACGGTTTGAAGCAAGCTCCTAGAGCTTGGTATGGAAGGATTGACAGTTTTCTGACGAGCTTGGGCTTTACCAAGAGTAAAGCTAATTCTAACCTTTACTTCAAGGTTATGAATGATGAGCTTGTTATATTGCTGTTGTATGTGGATGACTTATTCTTAACTGGAGAAGAAAAGCTCATCACTGATTGTAAGACAAAGCTCGCTACAAAATTTGAGATGAAAGACCTTGGCCTGATGCACTATTTCTTAGGTCTTGAGGTTTGGCAGAGCCCAAAGAAGATCTTCTTTAACCAAGGGAAGTATGCAGTTGAAATATTGAAGAGATTTGATATGTTGGAGTGCAAATCCATGAATACACCCATGGAAACAAAGTTGAAGCTCCTGGTTGACACTTCGTCAGAATTGATTGATGCTACACTGTAGAGACAGATCATTGGATCGTTGATGTATCTGACGAACACCAGGCCAGATATATGTTTTGCTGTGAACACCTTGAGTCAATTTCTGGTAGAGCCCAGACGTGTTCACCTGGTTGTTGCAAAACATGTGATGAGGTACCTTAAGGGTACATTAGATTGTGGTCTCAGTTATAATGGAGATCATGACTTCAGACTGAGTGGTTATACCGATTCGGATTGGGCTGGAAGTGTCTCTGACAGAAAGAGCACTTCAAGATGTTGTTTCAGTCTGGGGTCAGCCATGATCTCATGGCAGAGTAGGAAGCAATCAAGCATTGCTCTCAGCACAACAGAAGCAGAATACATTGCTGCATGTTCCGCCAGTTATGAAGCCATATGGCTTCGGAAGTTGTTGACAGGTCTATTCGATTTGGAGATGGAATCAATCGTGATTCTATGTGATAACCATAGTTGTATAAAGATGACAGAGAACCCTGTGTTCCGTGACAAGTCAAAACACATAGAGATCCGATATCATTACATCCGTGATATGGTGCGAAGAGGAGCCATAAAGCTCCAGTATGTTAGCACAGATGAATAGGTTGTTGATGTGTTGACCAAACCTCTATCTCGTGTAAAGTGTGAGCACTTTCGAGATAAGCTTGGTGTAGTCCGAAAGGACCTCCCTCAAAAGGGGGAGTAGTGTTGATTCCAGCCTCGTGTTGAAGATTTCCAGCTTCGTGCTGATGTTGTTGTGATGCCAGCCTTGTGTTGAAGATTTCCAGCTTTGCGTTGATGCTGTTGTGATGCCAGCCTAGTGCTGAAGATTTCCAGCTTCGTGTTGATGTTGTTGTGATGCCAGTCTCATGTTGAAGATTTCCAGCCTTGTGTTGATGTTGATGAGATGCCAGCTTCGTGCTGAAGATTTCCAGCCTTGTGCTGATGTTGATGATGCTCCAGCGTTCATGTTGTGATGCTGTTGTTGTTGATGATGCTCCAGCCTTTGTGCTGTGATATTGCTGTTGTTGATGTTGTATCAACCTTGTGCTGTTGTTGTTGATGATGTATTAGTGTTATACTAATCCATGTTGATGCAGATGATGATGATGCTATTCCAACTCCCTGCTGTGAATGATGATATTGTTGATGAGAAAAACTTCCGATGATTTATAGATATGCCAGTCAGTGTTCCATATGCTGTTGATGTTGCTTCCCTCTCTCTCTCTCTCTCCTGATGATGTAGTAGAATACCCTTCTTGTTAAGGGGGAGTGTTGAAATATTGTAACTGCAAAGAGTATTCTATTTATTATTGATTTATTATTCATTAGATCAATCCCCTTTTGTGGATTGATCATGTCAAGCATTGTAATTGACCAAATCCCCTTTTGTGGATTGGTCAAACCCTAAATATATTATGCAAATTGAGAAGTCGGCCCCTAGGCAATTTAAAGTGGTTTTAACCACTCAGAAGACAAGTCGGCCCTTCCCAGCGAAGAGACACCTTTTCAGCACTTGCCAGTTTGTATAAATAAAGGAAGTCAGTGCCTCATTTGTTCACTCACTCATTTGATCATCCAGAGCTCAAGTTTGGTAGCTGCAGTTGGAGAAGAAGGAAGAGAGAGAGGCACATTGCTCAATAGACGATATTCTCTAGTGTTTGGTTTATTGTCTTGGCATTGTATTGCCTATCTATATTAAGGAAGTTTTTGCTGGGTTTTCTTCCCCACGAGGGTTTCCCAGGATAAATGTTGTGTATCTTGTGATTGTGTTTCTCTCAGTGATCCTATCTATGCTATGGTTGTCTAGTAAATTGAAAAGAACCCTAATAATAGCTTAAACCTTAACATAGACAAGGAAAAACATGTTTCCGACATGTTTGCTAACTTTTAGGGACTCCCCAAAATTTTAGGAAATTTAATTAAAGTCCCCTTTTTGTCTTTTTTGAGAGAAAATACATTTTTGAGTGATTAAAATCACATTTTTGCCTAGACAAAAGGGGAATAAGGGTTTAGGGGGTGCTTTGGCTTAGAAAACAAGCACAAATATGGCATCTGACATTGACTGATGCCATTTTTTACAACTTTATTGACTCTTACATTAAAAATGTTCGTTTTACGGGTAATTTTTTGTTTGACTAAAACACTAAAAAAAACCTATGGGGACCTAGCGCAATTTCCATATGACTCAATAGACATGATCTAGCATGAACTCATATACATTTAAACACTAGAAATTGGTTATACCATGCCAAGGTCTAACCACCAACACATACTCCATCTTTGGAGTCAGTTTTGAGTGAAAAAACTTAGAAATTATTAATCGCTTGAAAAGACATGCAAGAAATAATTAACAAGTGAAAAAACACTCTAGAGTACATGCTCGTGCCCAGGTCTTAGGTGGTCAATAGTCTTTTACAACTTTCATGCTTAAGTCATTTATTACAATGCCCCGGAGGGATGGAAATGCAGAAAAAGGGTGGTTTGATAGATCTACTGAATTTTTGAACACTGAATTCTGAGCATCTGACTGCTCAATCTTTGGTGACTCATTTGCAAATCCAGCTAGTGCAACTTGGTGGGTAACATTGGCTCCATATGGGGACGTGTGCTTGATCTTTTTTATAGAAAGGAGAGCATGCGAGAATACAGAATCCGTGACCTACATCACAAATAACTTGCCAAAAACAACATAAGCAACACATATATATGAAAACCAACAATTTTAGATACAAGTTACACTAATAATAGAAGAAAATGAAAAATGATGCAGAAATAAAATATAAAGAGGAAGGGTTAGAGAGATATGTTACAAGGGATGCCCCCATGGGCATCGTATGTCATCATTGGGAAGCAATTTGAAAAGTTGTCTGCTCACTGGTAACTTTAACCTTTCCACTATTTAACTGGTTGAAGTAGAAACTACATGAATCAACCATGTCATGGATGAAACAAGACCTTAGATGTCTGAATAATCCCTGTCCGGGATGACTCATTGAAGATCCTTTTCCAAGCTTTATCAACTTGGAGTTTTTCCTGTGAATAGACCACCCAAGAAACATGTGTTTTTCTTTATTCAACCAAACTTTGAAGTTTGGTAAGCTTTGTAAATTTTTTATGAAGCTCTGCATTGGACTGTCATGGTGGAAGGCCAACCACTGCTCATAATGATCTGGAGTTGATAAACTGAAGCTATCTTCCATTTTCCTATTATTTGTCAATAAGTCATCTGATGGTTGAGAGATTGGAATTGGAACTGTCAAGAAATCTGCTTCATTGATTATTTCAAGATCATCACAATTGTCAAAGATCTTCTCCGTGGAGATGGGTTCTTCGAGAGGAGGGTGGGAAGTTGAATTATCTGGATTTTAAATGACTTCAAACTCAATTTCCTTTATTTCCTCCTGATCAATTGCTGATTCATTTATAGGCCTTTCTGAAATTTCCAGATGAAATTCCTTTTCTTGTTCACTGTGAAGCTCTGGCTCTAATGGGTTTGAATACTCAATACAAGCTTCTGCCTCTGCAAGGAGAGCTTCCTTGGCCTTTAACTGATTTGCATAGATAAGTTCTATGGCCTGAATGACTTCTTTCTTATTGGAATCTGGTGAAGCATCTTTATTATCTGAACTGGCTGTCTTTATAGCCGACGATTCCTTCTCGTTACGTTTTTCCATGAAAGCATCGATCGATTCATTGCAAGTTTTAACTTAGTTATCCTTGAGCTCCGTGAACCATTCAAGATCATCATCGTTAAAGGACAAGATAAACAACTTCATTTTTATATCTTCATATAAGGAATTCTGGCATAGGGGTGACGTCATGCCCTAAAAGTAACGTTCTGGCATAGAGAGCAAGTCGTTGAGCCTTTTGAGGAAATCGTTGGGCCTCCAAAGGCTTGGTCTTCAAGGTGCAAAGGCTTCCCTCCATCAAGGCATACAAAATCATCATCCAGTCCAAGGCTATTGGGAGTGAGGAGCAGAATCAGGGAGCGGGAGCGGGAGCGTTTTTTATATAATACATAAAAAATATATATTTTGATGCATATATATAAAAAAACACGCTGAATGTTGAATCAATTGCAAAAAACATGAAAACATAGATATAAGATCATTTAACTAATTGATTAGTGATGAATCATGATCATTAAAGTATCAACGATCAACCATTTAGTACACATATAACATCAATCATAATCATTTGTCATCAATAGATTGTAAAAGACATCAACCACAAAATAAAATAGACTCTAGACTCTAGAGCATCATATTCATTACCAAAGAGTTGAAAGATTCATTGAATAGTTCATACTTCAAAACTTCAAAATTCAAATTTCAAACTTCAAACTTCAAAGGTAAACTGTCATATAATGTTCAACTTCAAACTTCATAAGTTCATAAGTTCATTGTTTACAGAATAAGCCATAATAAAGAGTCAAGAGTCAAGATTCAAGACTCAAGACTCAAGACAAAGTACCAAGTTCTAGAATCTAGAGACTACTTCTAAACAAGAACAAAAAAAGAGATCTAGTATATAGTAGCAAGTACTAAGTACTATTCTCTAAGTTTTCTTCTTGCCACGAGAAACTTCTAGTTTCTTATCTCGTGATCTTTGAAGAGAAGTAGGAATAGGTGGAAGTGATCATGGAATACGACCAACAGTTGAATGGCCCCCACGTGACAATGGATGCTGTGAAGATAAAGGTAAAATTGTTGAATTTGGAACACCGCTAGTGGATGGGGGTGGCATGTCTCCTCTAGGAATATGATCACCATCACAATCACCCAAAAGTTCCTCTTCCAAGTGTTCTAAAACAATGGCTCCATCCTCCAGACTAGTTTCCTCTGGATTGTTGTTCCAATTCATATCTCTTTTATGGTTATATAAACCAAGCTTTCTGCCTGATCTGCATTCAAGCTGTTTCTCTTTACACTGTGGATGAAGCTATAGGTGCTCCAACACCTCTCTGCAGAAGAGGTGTTAATAGCCTGAGAAAACACCTTCACTGCCAATTTATGCAAATTTTTGGCAGAGGAGCCATACATGTTCCACCATTCGATAGAACCCATCCTGTCTCGATCTTTGGTTGTATGCAAGTTACCAAAGACTCCATGCTCACTGATGTAATTGCTCAATTCGCTTCGTACTTGAGCACACTCCTCTTCATCAGGTACCAACTTGTCCAATGCAAGCATATATCCATTTTGCACCCCTGGATATGTGTGTGGTTTTCTCCTTTCCCCACCCCCAGGTACTGGTTGGGCCAACCAAGATGAAGAATAATATTTTGGGGTAAGGACATATGCCAGGGCATGGAGTGGAACATTCAAATTATCCCACCTTTTGATCACATGTTTATGGATATGATCATACAAGATCGCATCCCTCAGCTAAACAATGTCTTTGATTTGGCCTAACATGCTGTCCATTTGCTCATACACCTCTCCAATCACCGACTGATCTGTATCTGCAAACCTAATCATACTATAAATGGGTTTGGTGAACTGCAGAATATACCGAACCTGTTGCCAAAAATGGCCATCAAGAACTGTGTCCTCCACCTCTTGAAAGTCTCTTCTCTCAGATGTGGATGTAACCCTGTCTTTTAGATACTGCCATGAATCACTCGCGACCATACTAGCCAATGCCTCTCTTACCTTCAACAGGCGCCTGAAGGTGAGATAATAGCTAGCAAATCTGGTCTTTGCAATCTTTAGTAACTCCAACTTGGAGTGATTGCGAAAAATGAAGTGGGCCATTCTATGATTGGTAATAAATCTTATCATCTTCTTCCCTCTCTTGTATAAAGCACCAATCCATCTATAATCATGGTCCTTCATTTTAATGATATCATGCAGCAAAAGGTTCATTGTGTGAACCAAACACCCCGACCAAATTATATTGGGGTACCTATCTTCAATGATTGCTCCTGCTGCCTTACAATTAACAACACTATCAGTGATGACTTGAATGACATTGTAGGGCCCAATCTCTTGAATGGTTTTAAGTAAGGAATTTGCAATATTAATACCTGTCTTGTAGCGATCTGAGTAGTCATGGGTTGAAAGGAAGATCACATCACTAGCAGATACACCAAGAATATTTACAATGGCCTACCTTTCACATTTGTCCAACCATTAGAGACAATTGATACCCCATGCCAGTTCCAATCATTTGTAAATTTTCCTAGAGCACCTTGGATTTTGGCTCTTTCCCTGTCAAGTCCCAAGGTTCTAGCTTTGTCATAGCCATGGCTCCTATATCCTTTAGGGGCACCATTGATGGCTTGGACCATTTCATGCCAATATGGTGAGCGAAGAACATTGAATGGTATACCACATGCATAGAGAAACCTGAAAATTTTTGCATCCACATCATCTCTACAACCTTGGTCAAGGAAATCTAATAGTGTTCTAYGTGAAGRCGAAGGCGAGAATGCACTACCAWGGGYGGATGYAGCTCGACCAMTGAACATTCTTTGTGTATTMTSATGTTCAACCTTTGGTTTTTTGGCTTTGTTTTGTGCTACCTCCTCTTCCCTTWGGTATTTGAGTCTTTCTTCAGGATCCACTTTCACACAGGTTTTGATTCCTATACTCTTACCTTCATCCCAATACATAGTCCCACATAGGTGCTTTCTCACAYGRGTATAGGAACCTRTGYATTCTGTATGACAATGGTGGCATATAAATTTTCCTGTTCCACCCCCTTTCCCTCTAGTAAGCTTTGTGACATACTTCCACAGAGGTGTGTTCCTCTCTTTAACTTTTTGGGGATCATGATCATCACTGTCATTTTCATTGTCTTCATCCCCTTCCATTCCTTCTTCCTCTCCTTGGTATGTGCTATCCACTTCTATTTCATCCTCACTAACATGGGTATTTCGACGTGAACTTCCCACCACCATCATTATAACAAAAAATGGAACCAAAATGGCATACCACATTGACATCAACATCATGAATGTTGAACCTTGAAAATAACTTGCTACTTGCAATAGAATGATGGAGGAGAAATCGGAAAGAGTAGGAGAAGAAAACATTCAAATATTCAACATAGCATATGCCATATTATACTAGTTTACAACACATGCATTTTTTTTTTAAAACAAAACAAGAAAGAAAAATGGGCTTAAGAGCCTACCTCTTTAGCTCTCCAATGGTGGTTGAATATGACTATGGTAGCCTTCAATCTCCCTCCAAACTGTCACAAATGGCAGCCTTCAAAGTTCAATGACAATCTCCCTTACAAACTCTCCAATCTCTCTTCCAAACTCTCCAATCTCCCTATGGGAGCCTTCAATATTCCTTCCAAGCTCTTCAATCTCCCTTCAATATCCTTCAATCTCCTCAAGAACTAGCAAGCTGCAAGAACACTCTCAGAGTCAAAACCCTCTTAGCAAAGATGAGTGAAGTGAATGAAATGAGAAATAGAATGAGAGAAAAAGGAGTGAACGCATGTTTAAACTACTTACCCAACCCTAGGCTACCTTTCCCTTTCCTCATTCGTCTTAAAAAACAAAAAAAAGCTCCCTAAGGCTTCCTCACGTGCGCGGGCCCTGGGGAGCGTTTTTAATGTAGGGAGCATCCAGGGAGCGAACGCTCCCTGGATGCTCTGTGAGCACTCCTTACAAAACCAAGGAGCGCGCTCCCGAACGGGAGTGTTCAGGGAGTGCGCTCCCTGAATGCTCCCGTTCGTTGTGCGATTCTGGAGCGGGATCGAAGGGAGGGGGGGGGCGCTCCCCTGCATCATAGATCCAGTCAACCAACACCACCAACTCTAGCCTTCCAAGTGCGACATCATGCCCCAGAAGAGAGTGATAAGGCCTCCAAAGGCAAACGTTGGGGCTGGTAGGGCACTCAAGTGCCTCTAAAGGCAACATCCCTCATCCAAGCTGTCCAAGGAAAGGGGATGCATCATCTATTCTATGGGCTTCATGCCCCAAGTGAAGGTCGAAGTGACCTTGTGCCTCCACGATCAAGCTGTCACCTGTCAAAGACCTGCAAAGACAAGCAAGTACGCCCTCCAAGGGTCCACAAGTCACAATATCATGCCAAGTAAGCCATATCTAATAAAAGAACCACCCGAACATGTGCATCAAATCCCCCCTTTTCGAAATAAACACATGCTCAGAGACCTTATACAATTCGCCAAATTTAGACATGGGAGGGGTGTCATAGTGACCTATTGGGTGAACCAATCCTCAAGTAGACTGTAGGGGATGTTTCCAAGGAGAACCCTCTCTAGGTCATGTAATGAATGTGAAGTGGATGGGGTTAGACTTCTAGGAATGGGGCTTAATGACATATAAGGGTTCATATTGTCTCATTTATGGGTGCCTTTGTAGAGGGTGTGTCGCTCTTCGTCCGCAATGCAACATTTTTCCAAGCCCATTTTCCATTAATTTATTAGAGTGTTTCCAGGTTGAAGACGTATGGGGGCACTAAACTAAGCAATAAAAACAAAGCCCACATTGCTCTACCTTGGTTGGAATGATTTAATTAGTTATTTTTAGGGGTCCTTTAACATTTTTTTGCAAAACATTTCATTGTTCTTGGGATCCCCGGGCAAGCATCTGGAAGGTTTATGATTGGATTTTTTCTACAAGCTTTTGGGCCTTTAGCCCCTTACCATGAAATGAGTTACAAGCCCTTCTTGGGTCAATGTGGCCCGAAAACCCAAAAGATAAGGAAATAGAGGGGAAGAAGTGATGGATCATGGTAATGGTATGATGACCCTTCAAGGAGAGCCCATGGTAGCAACCCTTTCCCCGAGGGTGGCCACTTACTAGGAAACCATGACACTCGCCAAGGTGAAATATGGCAAAAAGCATGATTTCCAACCAAACGTTTTCAAGATCAAGAAAGGACACTTTGCAACATGTTCAAATGCTTGAATTATTAGAATGACACTTACCACAATATCAGACTTGTTACCTCATGGAGCAAGACCTGCTGTCCTCTGTGATTGAAGCTAGGTGTGGTGGATGCTGCTGCCATCAATCAAGTGGTGATGTGTGGTGAATGAAGGGCTCTGTGTGCTGGGTTGTCTCTCGATAATCCTTGTCTGCAACCTGAGGGCCTCGAGACATCATCTCCTTAGTTATTCCTAGAAATGGGGGTTAACAGGAGTGAGACAAGGTTGAATATTGTCTCAAGCCGAATGGGTTGAGCACCAAAATCTGCAAGGATGATGACTAACTTCTTGCATTTGATGACGTGGGAATGAAGGAGGATCTGTACTCTCTCCATTGAGGCCCAATTAGACTATAGCAAACAAGGCCCCCAAACCTTTGAACCATAGAGAACTGTGGGTCGGATAAGGATGTCTGTTGCCATCCTTATACACACCTACTAACGTGGAGAAGTCTCCAACCCACTTGGTGTGTCCTTAGAGGCACAATGCCTAAGTTCAAGCCCACTGTCACCTCGACTTGAACTTCTTTCGTCTAAGCTTACTCCTAGGGAAGCCAAGGGGGGTAGACCCTAGTTACTATGTGAATTATTAAGTGAATTCTAGGAGTTAATTTTAGTTTGTTAAAGGTAAAGGGGAGCTAGCCTATATGAGAGGCAACAAATGCAATCCACACCTTTAATGAAAATCAACCCTTTCCCTAAGGTCAACTAAGACTAGTGCCTAAAGTTTGGGCAAAGAGTCAATAAGAATTACACAACAAATTACAATTATACAGAAATAAATGTTGCTACAAGATATTCACAATAAATAAAAAAAACTTCTTTGTACTTTTAAATCAAATATAAATACTATCTACAAATCGAAATACAACATGATATATATATATATACTATGAAATGAACAACAACTAAATGATGATACAATTAAAAAGTGATATATCTACACAATGGATTAGATCATAAAATGAATACTAGCTTTATACCAATATCTCCAAATGAATAAAGAATGCTTGTATCCAAAGTAGAGGTGCTTTAGTTTATGTAAACATCCACAATGAGAGAAAGTGACTCAAAACATTAAATTCTTGGAGATTAGAATTACATAAAAAGGTAAATTGCTTGAAGTGTAAATTTGGCACAACTTGAGGAAATTGAAAAAGACTTGAGATCTTGAAGTGCAATGTTGTGAAAGTAGTGTGTAGGTTAATTTTAATAAGTTTTAAGTCTCTCTTTGATTAGGGGGATTAACGTGTGATAGATACAAGCCTAGACTATGTGACTTCCCCAAACCGTTATCCTCTCAACCAAAAGGAAGTGCTGGGTGCTCAATAAGCAAGGCAAACAAGGCCTTACCCTAGCTCCACAGGTCAAATCCAAAGAACTTGTGTACTCAACAAGGGGGACACCTAGTGCCGTGAGATCATCCCTGACCTAGCACCCCAAGTATCTTCCTCAAGCCTCCTTTTTGGTGGCAAAAACAATAACGATTGGATGCCTAATTACTAAACTCCCAACCTTTGCCCTTTCTTGTCACCCAGGATCCACAAAGTGGCAAGGGGAGAGAATACAGGGCAAAGATGGAGCACAAATATGATTACTTTAACAATAATTGAAAAGTATACAAGCCTTCCGTTCTTGCAAGGATGGCTTAGGACAATCTCTTTGCAAGGTGGGGCAAAGGTAAACAATTTGAAATGCTTTGTAGTTTGCTTAGGAAATTAAATTGCAACCCCACAACAATGGCACAAGTGGAGGACTAGCCTACCGTTTTGGCCAAGGTGGGTGTAAAAGGAAATGCAAGAACATAAAACAAATCCTAGCCTTCACAATTTTGCAAGGATGGCTTAGGCGGATCTCTTTGCAAGGTGTGGGCAAAATTCTCTAACTTATTACAATATCAGAAGGCATACCCAATAAACTCTCTTGGGTGGCTTACAATGATTTAGAAGAAGAAGATGAAGGGGGATTTGATATCCCAACTTTAGAGGGCCTTTTGAAGGCCTTGGGGGCTCAAAATAAGTAGCACTTCCCCCTTGTAGTTGAGAATCTGCATAAAAATCAGCAAGGTATTTCTTGCTAGAAAATGCTACAACAACCAAAGACTTGTTAACTCTTGTTAGCCCAATGAAGCATAGACTTATGTAGAGAAATCTGAAAATGTAAATGAGTTTAAATGACCATTATAGAAAAAATAAGTGCCTATGAAAGAAAAGAGAATGGTGGATACAAAGGGGGGAAACAATGGAAACTTTGGTTGATTGAAATGAGTGAGTCTGCCACTCTAAAACCACTCCTTCAATCCTCTAGTGACCTGCATACATGTACATCTCTTGCTACACAAGATACAAGGAGGTGAGAGCATCTAAAGAAGCATACAAAATACTTTGCAAGCTTGTTAAGAAACTATCACAAAATTAATAGTAATACTACCACTAATTGCTCCCAAGCAAAATACTTTGCTTGGGTCTCCAAGTTAAACTAGTGAATGCAAAGGAAATACAAGAAATAAAATGCACAATATCACCTCATAAGAACACCATGAAGAGCACCAAGAAGACTCCCAATGCACACAATAGATTCTCCAAAGCTTCCTTTATTATTCACAAAATGTTGCTACAAATACTTGTAGCAAGATTTACACATGAGAACATGAGAGAGAGAGGGAAATAATGATAAATTTTTTGGCATAATAGACTTGCTCCAAGAGATGATGATCAAATGAGGAGGAGAGGGTCTCTTTTATAGGTGAGGAAGGGAAGAGACCCCACTTGGATGTGCTCCAATTTTCATCCATCTAATGGCAGAAGGGTCTCTTCAAGGGGGGCGCACTTTTAGGAAAAGAGAGCAAGTTGATGTTAAGGTTTAAGCTATTATTAGGTTTCTTTTCAATTTACTAGATAACCATAGCATAGATAGGATCACTGAGAGAAACACAATCACAAGATACACAACATTTATCCCGGGAAACCGTCAATGGGAAGAAAACCCAACAAAACTTCTTTAATATAGATTCAATAATCAAGTACAGTACCAGAATAACTCTCTCTCTACGAGAGACAAACTACCATGATGCTAGACAAAAAAATAATCAAAGAGCCATAGCCAATCCAATGCCAAGACAATAAACCAAACATTAGAGAATATCCTCTCCCAAGCAATGCGCCTCTCTCTCTCTTCTTTCTTTCGGCAACTGGCAACTGCAACTTCCTTCAATATTTGCGCACTAGATGAGTGAGCTAAGTGAGTGAACAAATGAGGCGCTGGCTTCCTTTATTTATACAAACTGGCAAGCGCTGAAAGGAGGTGTCTCTTCACTGGCATGGCCGACTTCTCTTTCTGGGTAGTTAGAACTTAGAACCACTTTAATTTGCCTTGGGGCCAACTTCTTAATTTGCATATTACATTTAGGATTTAATCTGCAAAAGGGGATAAGAATTTTCTTTGCAGTTACACAATATTTCAATACTCCCTCTTAACAAGAAGGATATTCTTTATCTTTTGACAGGTCACTGGATGTCATCATCAATTGAACAATTTCATCTGGGCAATATCATCAACTAGATAATCATCATCAACTAGACAACAATATCAACTAGGTAACATCATCAACTGGGCAACATCATCAACTGGGTAACAACATCAACTAGGTAACAAGAAGCATCAATATAATCTACTTGGTCATCTGGCATCACGATCACTGATTGGTTCTCCATGAATCCATATTAAAGAAGTTTTGTTCTCTTTATCTTCGTACAGAAGATACTCTTTCTTTCTTTCATCTTCACGCATAAGATACTTTTTCTTATCTTCACACAAAAGATATCCTATGAGTTTTGCCATTCCTTTTATGTTCTCCCTTCTCTTGTAGTCATCTATCTCACCCATCCACTGGAGAGGACTACTACCATAGCTTCACTCCTAGTCATCCCACATGAACTAGAGAAGCTAAGATGCTAGCCTGGGCAAGACTAGACTCCCTTTCCATGATCCGCGCAGGATCATGCCACAAACCTTAACAACTAACTAACCATTCCACATGGTCAAGGTTTGTGTTCCAGTCTACTCAATCCTTGGCCAGAGGAGAGTATCTGCCAGCTGCCCCTTGGAGAAACATCCACACTCCTCTCTACGAGGGTGGTCACACCCCTCTCTACGAGGGTATTCTAGCATGTCCCTAGAGTATCCAAAACTCAACACTTGGACAGAGGCCAACCTTGGCAAATTTCTTATTCCCCTTCTCTACGAAGGTCTCTTCCTTCTCTACGAAGGTCTCTTGTCTTTTCCTTCTCTATGAAGGTCCTATGGGATTGCTCATTCCTTCTCTACGAAGGTCCCTTCCTTCTCTACAAAGGTCCTATGGGATTGCTCATTCCTTCTCTACGAAGGTCTCTTCCTTCTCTACGAAGGTCTAGCTATGGGATCTGAAAAATCTCTTGTGGTCCAAAATCTTTCCATGGTATAATACCATGCTACCCATCTGCTGGGCACCATTCATCTACTTTCCTAACTGCACCAAATCACGATCCTCCATTTCGAACTCGGAGACATAGCTCCCTCTTGCACCAAACTAAGAGCTTCTTTAACTATGTAACATCTGATAATCATCATCCTTGAAGTTCTCTTCTGTAATATCCTGGGTGCCTTCTTGAGTTCAAACATTTCTTTCTTTCTGACTTCATACTGGATCAACCTGCTCCCTCTGCATCTATAAGAACAGTACTGGAACAAC
>ML783729.1:158338-176502 GCA_009831015.1 Picea engelmannii
GCTAAGGTTATGCTTAGGGGGTCTCTCTCTAACCATCATTTCAACATTTCACATCATCTAACTCATTATTACAATTTTTACATTTGCCATGTTTAGACTTTAGCAATTAAAATTGCTGTTATAGACTGACTAACACTCTAGGTAGATTAACCCATGGCTAAAGTTGTCCGACCGAGCTGAAACTTGGTCCAAGGATGTAGGAGGTGCTATTCCATTTCTTTTGAGCACAAATACCCCTATCAAAAGTCCAAGGATCCAGTTTTTACAATTATTGCTCAAAAATAATTAATTAATTAAATAATTAAACCTCCAAACTTAGGGAAATTTAATTAAAAATTATTTAATTAAAAAAAACTAACCTAGACTCGACGGAATTCCGCGAAACTTTCTATGATGTCTTGCATGGTCATTTACAATGAGTTCCCTACATAGTTTACCAAAACATAAGCCCACTGCAACGCCGTTCACCACTTTGGAGGACATATGTAAAACTCAAGGGAAATCATTAACGCTGGAAGGCCCAATGATAACCTGAGGATAAAAAACCCTCGGTGAAAGGAACTCTCCCAATGAACCGATGCCAAGGTAACTGACCTAGACATGACTCATGCAGACCTATTACATTATTAACCCACGCAGGGGTGCGGAAATTCCAAATACAAAAATAAGTGCTGGGCCAAACACATCCCTGTAGAACCAAGAATCTTCAATAATATGGGCATCTGATGATGCATCTCTTCATGGCACATGAGTTGACCACCGGTGCTAAATGGGCGGTCAACACTGTGAACACCTTGAGTCAATATCTGGTGGAGCCTAGACGTGTTCGCCTTGTAGCTGCAAAGCATGTGATGAGATACCTTAAGGGTACGTTGGACTATGGTCTTTGTTATACTAGAGATCATGACTTCAGACTGTATGGTTATACTGATTCAGATTGGGCTGGAAGTTCTTCAGACAAAAAAACACTTCAGGATGTTGTTTCAGTTTAGGGTCAGCCATGACTTCGTGGAAAAGTAGGAAGCAATCCAGTATTGCTCTCAGTACGACAGAAGCAGAGTACATTGCAGCATGCTCCGCCAATTGCGAAGCCATATGGTTTCAGAAGTTGTTACATGTCTGTTCGATCTGGACATGGAAGCTACCATAATTCTATGTGATAACCAGAGTTGAATAAAGATGACAAAGAACCCAATGTTTCATGATAAGACGAAGCACATAGAGATCCGGTACCACTACATTCATGACATGGTACAGAAGGGAGTTGTAAAGCTCCAATAAGTTGGCACAGATGAGTAGGTTGCAGATGTGTTGACTAAGCCTCTGTCTTGTGTGAAGTTTGAGTACTTCCGAGAGAAGCTTGGTGTTGTCCGAAAGGACCTCCCTCGAAAGGGGGAGTGATGCTGATGATACTTTGGTATCCTGACCAACAACGGGTAGCTCAGTTAGGATTTTATATCCTAGGGGACTGATCATCCCTGGACAGATCCCGAAGGTCCGGTAAGGACTATCTGTCAGAGTATCTGTGCATGTATATGCCAACTGTGGTCAGTAGTGGTAGCTCGGTTTGGATTTTATATCCTAGGGAATCTTAGGCAGATCTCAAAGGTCCGGTAAGGACGGTCTGTTAGAGTACCACGTGTTAACTGGTTAGGATTTTATATCCTAGGGAATCTTATGATTCCTAGGCAGATCCCGAAGGTTCGTTAAGGATGAATTGTCAGAGTACCACAAATGTTGTTGTTGATGCACCTACCTCATTCTGTTATCACACATAGATGTTGATGTTCCAACTTCATGCTGTTGATGATGATGATGTTATTCCAGCTTCATGATGTTGATGATGTTGATGTTGTTCCAGCTTCAAGTTGTTGATGTTCTAGCTTCGTGTTGTTGATGATGTTGTTCCAACTTCAAGTTGTTGATGTTCCAGCTTCGGGTTGTTGATGATGTTGTTCCAACTTCGTGCTGTTGATGTTGTTCCAGCTTCGTGCTATTGATGTTGTTGTTCCAGCTTTGTGCTATTGATGTTGATGTTCCAACTTCATGCTGCTGCTGCTGATGATGATGTTAATCCAACTCCATGCTGCAAATGAGGATGATATTGATGATGAGAAAAACTTTCGATGACCTATAGATATGACTGACAATGTTCCCGATGATGATGACGATGTCCCCTCCTCTTGATGATGTATTGAGTCTAGTCAGTTGTTATTAATGTTGTCAGTAGAATACCCTTCTTGTTAAGGGGGAGTGTTGAATTATTGTAACATCGAAGAATATTCTACTTATATTTGAGTCATTATTGTATAGATTAAATCCCCTTTTGTGGATTGATCAAGTCGGGTCTTGTATAAGATCAAATCCCCTTTTGTGTATTGGTCAACATGTATTTGTATGGTGGTATTTGTAAAGTCGGGCCCTAGTAATTGTAAAGTGGTTTTAGCCACTTCTAGGAGAAGTCGACTCCACCAAGTGAAGAGTCACAACCCTAGCACCACCTCACAACTTGTATTTATATGTGAGGATGGTGTCTCATTTGAACACACTCATCACACTAGCTTTGCAACTATGAAGATGTGCGCAAGTCTTGGAGGAGAAACTGCTGCAACTGGGGGTGACATCAATGAGGGTTTTGGTCCATCTCTTGGTATTTCTTGGTTAAGTGGTGCACTACTCTTCCTAGTGAAGAAGTAGAGGAGGATCTTTTGTTCGGTCTTTGGTCTATCTATATTGACGAAGTTTTTGCTGGGTTTTCTCCCTGATGAGGGTTTCCCAGGATAATCCGTGTGTCTCTATTGTTTATGTGATTGCCTCTCTTTCAGTGATCTTATTTATGCAGCTAATGTGATAAATGATTATAGTAATAAAGAAGAACCATAACTGAAATGGAAATGAAAATTTTTCTGATAACCTAGGTACGATATAGAGTGGAAACAGTCTCTCTCTCTCTTTTTGTATATATATCAGGATATATAAAAATTTCAGATTACCATTTATCAATTACAAGCCAAAAAGAGAGTTATCAATGTATCTGATGTTTGTCTTTAATATGACATGTGCCATCCAGTTATGTTATTGTACATAACTAAGTAGCATGCATACATGTACTCAGGGGTTGGATTCTTCATACTTATACGCACGTTTCAGGGTAGGGGCTGAAATGTGGGACTCATGTTTCTGGTTGTGGATACAATGTTTCCAAAAATGGAAATGGTCTTGAAACGTATCCATGATGCTTCCAAGCCCTTTCCCATTAAGATCCACTTCCGAAACGTGGAATGACGTTTTGGGGTCCTGCCCATATGTTTCTGGTTACATAATCGTTTGCAGGAGACTTAAACAATGGGGAAACTCTAAAGAAGTTGCATGTCTAGAATGTGGGAAAGGATGTGGCTGAATACATATTATCTTCATTTAACTTGTTTTCCAAAATAACTTGCATGTCTAGAATGTGGGAAAGGATGTGGCTGAATACATATTTTCTTCATTAAACTTGTTTTCCAAAATAACTATGTTTGAAACTAAACCATCAGAATCTAGGATAGGCTATCACTTTGTAATTTTCTTATACCTCAGTGTTAAATGAAATACAAACACATAGGGCAGTATATATGGAGAGATGGAAATGAGAAATTGAATTAGTACAATGTTCAAAAAATTACATACAAAGGTGTTGTATATATGTCAAGCAAGTTCCATTATTCTTGTTAGGAACCACTCACCTAATCTCTTTATTTCAATGGTGTCTTAACGTGTCATGTCTTAATACTACATTAGCTATAATGCAGAACTTATATTCTAACTTTATATCTCAACTTGTTAACATTACAATATCACTTATACCTTACCCCTAGATTAAATAATCATTACAATGTCTAAAACTTAGATCCCATCATTAATTGCAAATCCATGGTTGGCAAAGTGGAAAAGCGATTGACATTCAAGTTTGAAAAAAATTAACTTCAAAATTTTTGGAGAACTACAAACCTAGTTTAACAACTTGAGTTGACAATGAGAAATAAACTTTTGCTACTTCGTTTTCTCACCAAGATGGTTAATTACATAAATAACTCAAGAAGAATTTTGGCAATGCAAGCAAAAATAATAAATGCAACCTCTTCATACGACCTAGACTACAAGCTAGCTAGGAAGGCAATGGTGAGGAACACCAAGAGTTGATTCTAATGTACACAATTCCTGATAAGTTCAAGAAATGTAACTATATATAGAAAAAATAAAGAACTACTAAACTTGTATACAAGAGGTAAATCATTTTGGCAACAAAATAATCGTAAAGAAAATGGAGACAATTCAATGTTTGCCAACTACAGAAATGAAACTCTATCTTGAAAAGTGTAATATTAGTAAAGTAGAGATAGAAAACAATGAGTTGAATGAGGTAACTAAGTAATATCTTAATAGTTGAACAAAATGAATAAGTAGTAAGGACTTAAGTAATAGAAAAGTTAGTGTGGATTCCCTTGATTGTCCTTTGTAAATGCCTTCTTCCTTCATGGCACTTGTAATCTTTCATCCTTTGCTACCTAAATATCTGCCTCGACCTCCCCCTCCTTCCTAGGGTAATTTCTAAGGAGATAGCCATACTCATAACACCTTTTGTCCGGGGAGAAAATGTATTTATTTAATAAAATTGTCATTGTAGAGAAAATCGTTGATGTATTTATGTGCTCAATGTACACTTATACATTAATGTTTTATTTTTAGGGTTTATATGTTCAACTCATTAGGACTAAATATTATAATTAGCTCTATACATCATTGCACATGACACACACTTATATTCTAATAAGCAAGCAATTAAAGTTCATATGTCCGCGGTGATACAATACAAAGGTTATGAGAGTAGCTATCCTCTTCACTTTAGGCCGACTCTCCAACTCAAGGTGGATATCCCTAGTAGGATTACTAAAGCTAGGAAATGAAGTACAAGGTGAGTGAGAGTAGCTTTAGTGAAACAATGTTTTTGGTATTTTTTAGGATATAAAAGAGGTTATGGAGGTGTTAACCCTTGGATTTTCACCCTTGAAAATCTCGAGGGTTAAGAGCTAGCATAGTCTATCTTGGCTGGCATTCAGAGATTTTCCCAGGTTGAGCACTTATGTGAGTCAGAGGTTGGTTCCCATCAGAGATAGGTACATGATTGGTTAGTGGTTGTTTTTGTTTCAGAGATAGAGCTAGCATGGTTTCACATGGATTTGAGAGAGATGTCTATTTATAGCAGGTGACTCTACTTTTTAGGAGACAACGACTAGAGACTCATATCACAATTTTAAACGTATAGTATTGATCCTTGAGACATTTTGAGTCTGTTGGAGCTTTTTTGGGATGACTTGTCAGTGTTTCTATTTTTAACAGGTGGAGCACCAGGGCTTGCATGTTAATTCTAATTGCATATTTGGAATCCTCACGGAAAATCGAATCCAATGAGTATGATATCATTGACATGCGACGAGATTCTATTTTTAGACATTTGATAAATGGCAATGTTCTAGTCATCTTGGACATTTTTGGCAGTTTCCTATTTTTTAGGGCTAGATCCCTATTTTTAGTAGTTTCTGTTTATAGTAGCGGTGGTCAGCTCCAAAGGTGACAAGTGGCATGGTCAAATTTCGACAAATGGCAGTGATTCAGTGTGACATGTGGCAACTGGGTGGCTTAATTAATGAGGGGACACACTTTCTAAGGTTTAAAGCAAATAATTATGAGGTGGTCGTGTTGATGAGGTGGCACACACGTCTTTGGGCGTCTTTGGGCTAATTAAAGCCTAACTTATTTTATCTCCCTTCACTCGTCAATTAATTCACTTTTCATGCATTAATTATCCTTATTTCTCTTCTCATGCGCTTCATCCCTATTAAATAGGGCACATTCCTTCTCTTGGCTAGCACATGCATTCCTCCCCCAATATTATGTTGATGTATTAACATTGGACAAGTACTTCTGTTGATGATTGCAGCGATGTGAGACATTCTCCATCTTACAAACCTGTGAGATGTGGATCATTGCAACTATGTGAGACTTTCTCTAGCTTACAAACCTGAGAGAAAGCCCCTAAGAAGGGTACGTGGTTCCTATCTGAGACAGAGATGGAACGTAGAGATGACCTCCTCCATTTAGAGAATTGAGAAGAACTCCAGATGATTATCCCGTGGGAAAGGCGATTTGCTGAGTTGGACGTGCCTATGGCTAAGCACAAGGTGAACGTGTGAAATCCCAAAGTGCTGGGTGCATCGTCATGAGAACAGAAATGAAGATGATGTATTAGCCTCCTCTGAGCAACAGAGTTGATGAGAAACTCCAGATGACTCCGTGTGTGATGCAGTGGGAAAGAAGATCTGTTGAGTGGACGTGCCTGTGGACGAGCACAAGTGAACGTGTGAAGAATTGGTTCTTCTGTGTAATGCAGTGAGCCAGAGATATGGACATCCCTATGGATGTGCCCCTAGTGGATGAGCACTAGTGGGTGTATCAGATCCATTGCTATATTGTTCAAGAGTCAGACCAGCCTGTAACTCTAATTGTAATGTAAAGGGTACAGGTCGGCCCCACCTTAATGTGATTAGTAATTAATGGAAAAGATAATTAATCTGGTTAATATTAATTTTATTATAAGCTAGTGAGGTTGGCCCTGCTGTGCCAATAGACACTTCTGTTGACAGGCTAAGTCTAGTATATGTAAAGATAAATTCCCCATTGAGGAATCATATATCTTTCATGTGAGTTTGGAAAATTCAGCAAGTACGCCTTCTTGGGAAAAGTGCACACCTCTCTTGGGCGCTAGTCTTCTAGGGTTTGAGAACCCTCTTGTGTGCTAGGTTTTATCTTGGTGGTAAAGGTCTTTCTCTTGAAGAATATAGCAAAGGATTTGGCTGGGTTTTCTTCCCTTGTTGAGAAGGGTTTCGAAGGATACTTCTTGTGTTCTTGTGCATGGTGTCTCTTCTTGTGATCTTGGTTGCTGCAACATTAATGGTTATGGTTAAATGCTAAAATGGAATGAACTTCATGCTTAACCTTGCTTATTGAAAAATCAAACTTCCACATAGGCTCAATGTCTAGCATGTGGAAGTCGTCCTTGTAACCTCTTAGAAAACCTTAGGAAGTTCACTTTATGTGTTAATTATTAAAGTGAATGATCTTTAAATTAATTAAGTTAGATGCCTAAATTTTGGCATTAGTAACTTAAGTGAGCATTGATTAAGTTATAGCTGTTAGATCTAATGTGAAGGTGAGATTAGATCTCAACCTTTGATCACTTTGGAGATGTAGGGTTAGTGATTGATTTGGTGAAATCTCAATGTAATAAAAGGAAACCTAGGTGAGAGGATGAGATACACATTGAGTAGAGAGTGAGGAGATCTCATTTGAGCGGGTGAAGAGAGTTCATCGAAGTGTGAGTGGGCAAGGCTGAGGAAAGGTGCAAAGGGTCAGCGAGGGAGATAACAACTAGGTGGGCTAGGCTATTGCTGCATTGTAATCCTCTGAAGGGCCATTATCCCAGGAAGGGAGCCCAAGATTAATAAAATAAGATCTTGTTTTCCTGCAAGGGTTTTTCCAGGGGTGTTTACTCGAATATCTTGTGCAATGTGTGATTGGTTTCTATTTTCATGCTTCCACTAAATGTTTCGTTGATAACCTAGCAGTGCAATTAATAAATAAAGCATTTTTATTTCGAGTTAATTGTCAAGTGCTAGGTTCAGGGAGAATCAACATCGTATCAGAGCCGAGACTTTGAGGAAGCCAAATTTGCATGAGATCGAGTTATTCTACAACGAGAAAAATTTTGTTTTCTGCAGGGAACTTTTTTTAAAGTTTGCAGTTGCAGAGAGGGTAAGAGATAAATTAAATTATTCTTTTTTGGGAAGGCACCGTACGTACGACCGCGACGTACTGCTGTACATCTGCAGGGCCGAGGATTGGTTGATTGCAGTGGGTGCTGATAACGTGCTACAGAAGATCGAGCGATTCAACATATTGACTGTGTGTGAGCAACGAAGGGTGGTCGGGATGCCGATAAGCAACTGCTAAAAAAGAATATTCGACTGTAGTCTGCGTACTGAATGGTCGAGTAGTGAAGCCAACTAAGAGAGTTGGCTCGGCCAGGCCGTGCAGAGGTCGTGAGCAGGGGCGGTGACTTGTGCAACCAACCGAGGTGCTGTAGAACGTGGCAGCAAAAGGATCCGCAACAGAGAAAAGGCGACACAGGAAACTGAAGAGCTGGGCACGACAGATTGAGGATGAGAAGCTGCGTGCGCATAACAACTGGGTGACCACTCGTAGAAGAGATCAGTCGTCGGTGTGTGGTAAAAAACAACTGCCACTACTGTAGAATCGTGGGCTGGTAGACGACACAAGTGAAAAGTTTGCGTGGAAATTTGGCAGGTGGTTTGAAGATTCACATGGAGTTGCGTGGAGGGCCGAGTGGACGTTGTAGACCGGTCGACAACATGTGCAGAGTGGGGGTCGGGCCAGGGCGGGCTAGACAGAGGCACGAGTTGCTGTCAACATGGAGCTGAGTGCGTCGTCGTGAGGGTGCTACTGTTCGTGGATAAGAAAGAGACAGTTGTCATTTGTTGCAGCTGCCAAAATGAAAAGAAGCTACATGGAGTTGAGACATTGGAGACTAGATTGTTGTTGGTGCATGTGTGTGTGGACAACGACAACTAGTGGGCTGAGGAAAGAGCTGAAGAGAGAGCTTGCAGATCTGGTGACAACAAATTTTCCCAACAGTCGAACACAGGGCCCACAAGGGCTAGGCAGTTGTCGGGTAGGTCCGGGTAGCTGCTGGGCAATGGGCATGTGCCCTAGGCAACATGCAGATGCCCCACGCAGCGGGCAGGCAACCTAGGTAGTAGGCTGATAGCCAGGCAATGTCTAGACAATATCCGGGCAGTAGTAGGAAGCTGTGGGCATCTTGGGGCAACCTTGGGCAGGGGTTTAGGTAGCGAATAGTAAATTCGGGCAGCTAGTGAAAGTTTTCGAAGACGGGTCCGAGCGAGATGGCAGGGATAGCTTTCTCTTCAGAGGGAGAAACTAATCAGGTGGATTCGAGAGCATCCATGGCAACGGATTTGGTAGCAAAGGCAGAGCCACCTTCGGGTGGTGGAAGTACCTTCCTCGCTAAGTGGGAATGTTGAGGTATTAGCATCAGACATGTACTTACACATAGGCTCGGTGTTGAGCATGTGGAAGTCGTCCTTGTAACCTCTCAGAAAACCTTAGGAAGTTCACTTTATGTGTTAATTATTTAAGTGAATGATATTTTAATTAATTAAGTTAGATGCCTAAGTTTTGACATTTGTAACTTAAGGGAGCGTTGATTAAGTCATAGCCGTTAGATCTAAAGTGAAGGTGAGATTAGATTTCAGCCTTTGATCAGTGTGGAGATCTAGGGTTAGTGATTGATTTGGTCAAATCTCAATGTAATAAAAGGAAGCCTAGGTGAGAGGATGAGATACACACTGAGTAGAGAGTGAGGAGATCTCATTTCTGTAGGTGAATAGAGTTCATCCTGTTGATGTTTTGGTAGTTGCGGGAGGTATTAACCTCCATGGATAAACCTTTGACAAAAATAGAATATTTTGGAAGTAAAAGAAAACCTAAACAAATGTCTGAAAACCCTGGAAGACAAGTCGACTCAACAGAGTAAGTAATATTGAAGTATTATATGTAGAAAAAGATAGATCGGCCCTGCTTGAAGAGACACCTGTTCACCTGGCTAGATTAGTATAAATAGAAGGCGCTTTATCTCATTTGGAAAAACACACCCTCGCTTAGTCGGTGCACATATCTTAGAAGTGCAGTAGCAACAGAAGTAGTACGCAAGTCTGGAAGAGAAGCAACAACAACTGCAGTGGTGCAACACACTCTTGCTCAACCTTTTTAGTACTCTTACTTGTGCACTACTTTGGAGAAGGCGAGCTCTCTTGGTTTATCTGTTGGTTCTAGTGTGGCTTCCCAGAATCATTCTATCTAGCAAAGGTTAAGGTGCTCGGGGGTGGCTTTGTGCCTATGGTTGGGTGACAATGGTGTAGCATTGTCTATGGTAAACGAGCACAATATTCTAAAAGGTTATGGGCCCACACCAACTTCGGAACAGTCTAACCACTGGAAGGTAGATCCACAGCTCTCTGTCAAGCTCGTTGTAGCACAATTGCAGTTGTAGCTAGGGTTTCTAATCTTGCAGCAACAACAAACCCTAACCTGATTGTTTGGGCACTTTAAGTGAAGCGTTTGGCATAATTCTTGGATGTCCTAGTGTGCCCTAACCCAACGCATCCCCTGGTGGCCTCAACCATAAAAAATGACAGTTGAGTTTTTGGGTCAAAGTTAATGTTTGACTGGTCAAAGTCAAGGTTTGACTAGTCAAAGTCAAGGTTTGACTGGTCAAAGTCAAAATAATGGTCAAGTTCAAAGTCAAAGACAGTCATGACTTCCTCCATAAAATCAGAGTGGTGCAGTAGAAGCATGGTCTCTTGGTAGAGCATAGAAGATAAGGATTGACATCATCCTTCCAAAGAACAAAGGGAATAGTTATGGAACTGTGATGTCCCATTCCCAAGGATAGCCTCAGCAGGGAGTGACTTAGTAGTCTATCTGTTCCCGTAGACTATATTCAGGCACAAACAAGGAACAAAGGGAGAAATAAGTGTGAATAAATGGCTAAATGATGAATTAAGCCAAAAAGCATAGGAAAAGTCACTTAAGCCAAAGTCAATGGAGAATTAGAAGAAAAAGGTGTTAAGGGGGACTTAATTAATTAATCACATTCGACTTAGGAGGAAAGGCGCTTAGCTTAAGTGATGTCAACGACAAATTAGATCGGTGAGGTATAAGAAGAGGAAATCGACCTCAGCCTATGTTTTGTGGATTTCTGGAGGAAACCACCACCACAGATCGGTTTCGGTGTTGGAAGACACACCCTAGCCTATTGGGAGTACCATCCAGGTACTTCACTATTCCAGATCCGTATTTTGCATACCCAGTTTAGGGAGTGCGTATTGCAACCAGTGAGGGCGCAAGGGTTAGAGACAGTTTTGTGTAGTTGGGTGAGAGCAGGGCAGATGTCGTCATTTTCTTCCGACCCAGTTGAGAGGGAGCCATGGCGTTTCTTTTGTGACATCATTCATTAGATTGTGACGGTGGAATCTGCCACGGCGCACCAGACAGCCAGGAAGTGCGCAACACTTGGGGAAGGACATTTGGTTTCCAGAGAGCTCACCGGAAATGATACGTGGAAACCCTCCCGATCCATTACAGAGGAGGCTAAGGCGCTCATTTTGAGACAAACATCATTTTTTTCCATTGGTGTAATCATCAGGGCGCATTGTCAGAGCCCAGGAGGTGCGCAACCCCCCAGGGGATCTCATCCGGAGTCCATCCAGAGCTTTAGTGAGCCTATGTTCAGTCTGACAGATATTGAGAGGAGCCTAGAGGCCAGGGCGCACAATTTGGGATAATTTTCAGGCCGATCGGTCGAGTGTAGCCACTAGGGCGAATATATCTTTCATTTGTAGTAGTTGCCGTGGGTTTCCAGAGTTGCATGTAGCCGATCTATCCGTGCACGTGTAGATCCATTCACATCTTCTGATCACGGGTATTTTATATTAGTTACATTGTATTCCAGTGATGATCCATGAGATCTAGCTTATGATTAGTTCTCTGCTTTCAACATATCAATTGTATTTCCTTCTTTTTCCATATAATACATGCTATTGAGTTGTGTTGGTTCCTTATTTTGCATGCATCATATATTCTGCTCAAACACTTATTTATATGACACAGACATGTAAAATCACTAAGCATGTTAAACAAGTAACTAAAACGCATCCAGAAACCCCCCAGAGTATCATATCTAAGAGCCGAGTCATCAGTTTCTGTAGAGTTTATCCAGATCCATCGGATCAGGGATATTTCAGGAACCACACATTGAAGAGCAGGCGTTAAAGGATGAAGAGTTTGATTTTTGGAGCTTCCAAGCACATGGACATTGAGTAGGAGAAACAATAAAAAGCAACTACTGCAGATCTAGATCTCTTGAAAGAGAAGGGATCTTTGTCCAAGAAGCAATCGTAGAGCCAGAAAGATCTCAGATCTAATACATTCAGAGGAACAACATGTTGAAGTATTGTAACTACAAAGAGTATTCTATTTATTATTGGTGTATTATTCATTAGATCAATCCCCTTTTGTGGATTGATCATGTCGGGTATTGTAAATGACCAAATCCTCTTTTGCGGATTGGTCAAACCCTAATTGTAATGGGCTAAATGAAAAGTCGGCCCCATAATATATTAAAGTGGTTATAACCACCCAGAATGAGAAGTTGGCTCAACCAGAATATATTAAAGTGGTTATAACCACCCAGAATGAGAAGTCGGCCCAACCAGTGAAAAGACACCCCAGTTCACACGTGCTAGATTGTATAAATAAGAGAGGCTAGAGCCTCATTTGTTCACTCACTCACTTGATGATCAGAGTGCAAGTCTGGAGCTGCAGTTGGAGAAGAAGAGAGAGAGAGAGGCGCACTACTTGGGAGAGAACTTTCTGTCTTGTTTGGTTTATTCTCTTGGCATTGTATTGGCTATCTATATTAAGGAAGTTTTTGTAGGGTTTTCTCCCCCATGAGGGTTTCCCAGGATAAATGATGTGGCTCTTGTGATTGTGTATTTCTCAGTGATCCTATCTATGATATGGCTATCTAGTAAATTGAAAAGAAACCTAATAATAGCTTAAACCTTAACATGGTATCAGAGCTAAGCTGAAGAGAGCATCTTTCACAAGAGAAAGAGAAAAACGTCACTGTTGCCATACATGCAAATTAGGGCTTTTTATTGAAGAAGAATTTCAGCCCCAAAACCATCTAGAAAAGTGCGCCCTTCTTCAAGGATCACTTTGGCATCCTCAGTGCAACTTTTCAGTGGCTAGATCTCTCGGAAAGTGAAACCCTAGTTTTCACAAAGTACCAGAAGTACCAGAAAACTAGAAGTACCAGAGTACCAGAAAACCAGAAGTACCAGAGTGCCAGAAAACCATAAGTACCAGAAAACAAGGCCAGGAATCCGCTGATCAAGTTTGAGGAGGAAAAATTGGATTTTCAAAAATCTGACTGCACCAGCTTACTCGCCTCAGCTCAGCACATCTATCCCCTGGATCAGAATTTCAAAATTTGAAGTTTGAAAAAGTAGGGTTTCCTTATAAAACCCTAAGTTGCAGTATCAATTGCAGTTGTAGTATTAGTTGGAGTATCAGCCGTAGTACCAGTTGCAGTCACCCTTGAAGTTTTTAATAGTTGGTGATCATTACCGCTGCTACCAGATGGTGCCACTACCTGCAAATGCCGTCAGAGTTATGTACTCACACATGTTTAAACGGTTAAGCTTTAAAGGGTATTTGCAGGAGAAGGGATCTCTTGCCATAGATCCAGAAGGATCTCAAGATCCAACACATTCAGAGGAATAATGCAACCCAGGTGTGATTATTCTGATATGCATCTATTTGTTATGACATTATTTTGATCAGTGTTGCATGTTATAGCTATGACCATCATACTAACCTTTGGTCAAAATATTAGATGGATTAAAGTAGAGATCATACAGTTTATTCTCTAACCCAACCTTCTATCAAGATAGTATATTTTCCTAGTACAGAAGACAGGTTGAAGAAAGCACTTATCATCTTGAGTGAAGGAAACTTGGAAGAAAAGGAACACACTCATTCTTGAGAACAAAACTCCAGTTTCCAGGTTTGATTGATTAAGTTGATAAGATTCAAAACGTGCAAGTGTCAAGAAAACACTATAGTTGAGGTAGCAGTCTTTGAAAAGTATTATGCTTGGTAGCATGTGAGGATATTGAGATAGATGCTTAATGTAATCATCTACCAGATACAACTAACATCTCCTCTCGGAGAAACTTCTTGTGTTGATTCTAGGTTACCGTGGATGAATGTCTGATCACAACACTAGAAGAGTGTTGATCTCATTTCGTATTGTATTCCTCACTTTTGATCCTTGTTTCAGACAAGTCACAAGTGATAGCTCTAAAGGAGCTACTGTGATGATTACTAATTCTATTGTTTTATCTACTATTATCGAAAGAGTATTATTCTTGCTTGTTGTTTTGTTGACCTTGTTTCAGGTCACAGGTGATAAACCTGAGGAAGCTATATTGAAGGTTGCTGAAGGCAACATATTATAGGAGACATGAAGCAGACTATGTACATGACCATATACACTCATGTACCGAAGAAGATGAAGAAGAAACTATCTTTTGAGATTCAAAGTATCTCATATGAAGATTGATTGTAAGGAGCAGAAGGCTCCAAAGATGCCGAACATTAGAGCAAAGAACTCACAGTAGACCTGTTCAAAGGATAATGAAGCCACTTTGACAGGAAGCAGAACTCGTTTGAAGCATGACTCAGTCCTCCATATTTAGACTTGGTATTCAACACCAAGTATACCCTGTAAGAGATGATGAAGTCCTTGTAGACTTGGAAGAAATTGAGAGTAAGCCTGATCTCAGAAAAGATCAGATGAAGAGACAACTTCCAGGATTGGGAGACAGATGCTGTGAGAAGACTAGATTATAGCTTCAAAAACTTCTAGGAGATATGAAGTCTCCTGGGAATATTCCCTTGTTTCAGTAACAAAGAAGGAAGCCAGTCAGAAAGACTAGGATATGGATTCTTCCGTGAGACTAGAAGAGAAGTCAGTATTGACTTCAAAGATCGATCTATACAGATCAAGCATGTTGCAGATGTACAAAGCCTGATGTGTGTCTAGAGGATTCTCCCAGCAAAAGGGAGAAAACTATGATGAGACACTTATTGAAGAAATAGTTCCAGTATTTATGAAGACAACCAGAACAACCATGATTCATATATAGTATGAGATGCAGGGGGAGCAATCCACATATTTAAAATTGAGTGACAGTTGGTGCAGTACATTAGTTGGGTCATGAAAACATGACTATGATAAAAGATAGCGTTACCTCCATGAAAGAAGAAGGGCTATCTTCAGTATCAGTTATTGAGCCACTCTCAGCTTCAGATGAAACTGTTGCCGTGATAGAATAAGATGAGTTACTCTCAAATTTTAGCAGCCACAGTGAGAATGAAGCAGTCATTCTCAGCCTCAGAGCAACTGCAGGTGCAGAGTCCTAGATTCTAGAAGGAACAGTTGAAGAGAGAGTAGAGGACATACTCTCAATCAGTGAGACAGATAGTGCCTTGCAGAGAGCACATAGAGCTAGCACATGATTGTGCATATTGAGTTGCAACTAAACAAATGTACCATGTTGACCGCCTATTCAGCTAGGGGTCAACTCATGTGCCATGAAGTTTGCATCATCAGATGCACATATGTTCCAGACAGTATTGGTTCTACTTGGGCATTTGATGCCCCGACACAAATTTTGTAAACGAAATTTCCGCACCCCTGCATGGGTTAATAATGTAATAAGTCGGCATGAGTCATAGTTAGGTCAGGTACCTTTGGATGTTTCCATTAGGGGAGTTCCTTTCACCGAGGGTTTTTTATCCTCAGGTTGTTAACCGGGCTCTCGGGCCTGGCTGACTTCCCTTGAGTTTTTCCCTCCACATATGCAATAATTTCCTCCAAAGTGGTGAACGACGCTCTAGTGGTCTCGTCCTTTGGTAACCTTTGTTTAGGAATGTTGTAAATGACCATGTCAGACAGTGTAGAAAGTTTCGCGGAACATTATAACTACAAATTGAAACTATGATACCGAAGAAAAAATTTCTAAGTACATATTGACATAATAAATTGAAATAATACAAAATTAAAAAACAAGGAAGGGTTAGAGATACGTTACAACCACCCATGCAATGGGTGGAATGATGCCACATGTGTCTGAAACATCCTAGTCCAGGATGACTCACAGAAGACCCCTTCCCAAGTTTTATCAACTTGGAACTTTTTGTGAGGAAGAACCAACCAAGTACCATCATCCTTCTTCCTTTCAACCAAACACTGGAACCTGACAAACTGTGTAAATTCTGAATACTTTGCTGTTCATGACTGTCAAGGTGGGAGGCCAACCAATACTCATAATGATATGACATTGATAAACTGAAATTGCCTTCCTTTTCCACATAATTCTGCATTAACTTATCCTTTGGCTGAGAAACTGAAGAAGAACATATCACAGGAACCATCATAAGATTTTCAGAGTCAACTTTCAAAAGGACTGGTTCCTCGGGAGGTGGGTGGGGACTTGAATCATCTAGATATTCAACATTTTCTAACTCAAGATCCTTTACCCCCTCAAAATAGATGACTGATTCATCCATGCATTCATTCGGAATTTCCCAACAAATTTTCTTATCTTTTTCATTATCAATCTTAAGCTCAAGTGGGTCCGAATATTCTATATAAATTTCTGTAAAATCATCTTCCATAACCTTCAATTGGTCTTCTATGGCCACAATCTGTTCATTCATGGTCTCACATGGTTCAACATGGGCAAACTGCATGTTTTGAGTTATTTCATTGATTTCCTTAATGGGATCTGATGGAGCATCAACCTCTATGTCTGAACTGATTGTCTCTATATATGAAAGATTTTTATTCCTCCATGTTTCCATAAAATTATCAACCAATTCATCGTGAACCTCCTGCTGATTACATCCAAACAGATTCAAGAAGGCATGCAACAAATCCCGTATGTTCTTGAATGTGTTATCAGGTAAGTCATGAAACCAATACATTTCCCGTTCACTAACAAGGGTAAAGACAAATAACCGCATAAGAACATCCTCATAAATAGGTGGATCACACCACTTATCAATAAACTTAGTGAAAGCCACGATGTGAGCACCAGCATGAGTATGATCAAAATCATGAATGTTATCAATAGCATCTTCAGATATATCATGAGGGTAACCAACAATTCCTGAAAAATCAATAGGATCAAGAAAACCACCCATTGAAAAAAAATCTGGGACCCAAAATTACTAAGGATCCAACAAGAAGGAAAGCATGCCAGCTACATCCAAAAACTTTTTCAAGTTCAAAGATGAAACAAACAAGCCATGAGTTCCTTATTGAAAAATGCCTTGTCAAATTATTTAAAAGTGGAGTCGCCAGATGACCAAGTTTACTTCGGACAAACAAGGGCATCAAACAAAGTAAAAACAAGAAGGAAAACAAAAGTTAGATTTATTAAGTTTGGAACAAGAATTGGACACCAGTGAGTGCTTCTCCCCCAAGAATTTCAAGCAGCCAACAAGGATTTCTCCTTGCAGTATGCTTGATAGATTTGTTCAATGGAGTCGCCACTTGGAAAAGAATCACACAAAGCTAACCAATAAAAGTTCAAAGAATTTTTAAGGGACTAAAGTTTTTATTACTTAGTTTTTAAAAAAAATAAAAAATAAGTTAAGTCGTTTTGACCAAGGATAAATGACTTATCCCCGGCAGCGGCGCCAAAGATGTTGCCGTCCTAATGCACACTTGCTAACGTGAGCTAAGTCCAACTCACTTAGTGTGCCCTCGGAGACACAATGTCTAAGTTCCAAGTCCACACTGTCACCTTGACTGGAACTTCTTCCTTCTAGGCTTACTCCTAGGGAAGCCAAGGGGGGTAGTCCCTAGTTACTAAGTTAATTTTAAGTTAATGTTCTAGGAGTTAGTTTCAATTCGTTATAGGCCAAAGGGGGGAAAACTAGCCTATGATGACAAGCAGCAATGCAAAGTGCAAGTCTAATCTATATGTGAAGCAACCCTTTCCCTAAGTCAACTAAGACTAGTGCCTAAGGTTGGGCAATGGGGTCGACTAAGGTTTGAGGGTGGTTCAATTACAACAGTTTTACAATTGATACAAGTTAAACTACCCCAAACCACAAGATACAATTATACAAAAGAATTTTAAGTATTACAAAGATTACACCATATACAAACTAGATACAAAGATGCATAAACTAGATACAAGATATACCAATGAGATACAAAGATACACCAATGTAACAAGATGTAAGAGATATAACAAGATGTAAGTGATTCACACACATAAGCCAAGCATGCCCCAATAACACTTACACTATTGGACTGCCTTCACTGGCAACAATCACACAAAGCACTCAAGAACCAAGGAAAGTGATGCCTCCCCAAGTGGGATACT
>ML783729.1:180919-191097 GCA_009831015.1 Picea engelmannii
AATGTAAGATCCAAGCAGTCGTTAGAGATAAAAGGAGTAAGATGCATATATCTAAAGGTTATAATGATCAAAAGTGACACATACCATGATACCTGGACCAATTACCTCATGGAGCAAGAGCCTTCTCCGATACAAGACTAGGCAGATGGTGATGGATGTTGCTGTTGCTGACAAGACGAATCTAATGAAAGAAGAGAAGGATGGGTCCTCCAAGGCCATGCTCAGGTCAATCCTTCTCTCGGTACTCCATGTCTAGGACCTGTGGGCCTCGAGACATGATCTCCTAGTTATCCCTAGAAATCGGGGATAACATGCCCCAGAATATATTAAAGTGTTTATAACCACCCAAAATGAGAAGTCGGCCCAGCCAGTGAAAATACACCCGAGTGCACACGTGCTAGATTGTATAAATAAGAGAGGCTAGTGCCTCATTTGTTCACTCACTCACTTGATGATCAGAGTGCAAGTCTGGAGCTGCACTTGGAGAAGAAGAGAGAGAGAGAGGTGCCTTACTTGGGAGAGGACTTGCTGTCTTGTTTGGTTTATTCTCTTGGCATTGTATTGGCTATCTATATTAAGGAAGTTTTTGCTGGGTTTTCTCCCCCATGAGGGTTTCCCAGGATAAATGATGTGTCTCTTGTGATTGTGTATTTCTCAGTGATCCTATCTATGCTATGGTTATCTAGTAAATTGAAAAGAAACCTAATAATAGCTTAAACCTTAACATGGTATCAGAGCTAAGCTGAAGAGAGCATCTTCCACAAGAGAAAGAGAAAAATGCCACTGTGGTCGTACATGCAAATTAGGGCTTTTTATTGAAGAAGAATTTCAGCCCCAAAACCATCTAGAAAAGAACGTCCTTCGTCAAGGATCACTTTGGCATCCTTAGCGCAACGTTTCAGTGGCTAGATCTCCCGGAAAGTGAAACCCTAGTTTTCACAAAGTACCAGAAGTACTAGAAAACTAGAAGTACTAGAGTACCAGAAGTACCAGAAAACCAGAAGTACCAGAAAATCAGAAGCACCAGTCCAGAAATACGCTGATCAAGTTTGAGGAGTATATATTTTAAAGATTTTTTAATATATTTATTTGTTTTTTCTGTAATTTTAGGTTTTTCTAATTTTTTTTTCAATTTTGTATTTTCCATTTAGTTATATACATATAATTTTTTTGTTGTTGTTTTTTTCAACATTTTTAAAGTGTTTTTGGTTGTAAATTTAGTTTTTTTTGTCCTTTTTTTTTTAAATTTTTTTCATCAATTTTTTTAGTTTTTCTTTATTTTTTTTTAATATAAATTTGCTTTTAATTTTTTTTTTTTTTTATTAATTTCAATTGTTTTCTTTTCCTTAGTTTTTTTAGTTTTTAATTTATAAAAATAAAATAAAATAATATTTTTTTGTTAAATAATCAAAAATAGTGTTATTGAATTACAATTATTTTTTATGTATTCAGGTAATTACCTTATGATTAATTGGGGGAGATGGCGTTAGAGCTTTGCGGTTCATAGGGCACGGAGGCTCGCGGGTTGCCTACTGCGGTCATGAGCCTTCCGCCCTTCTAAGCTCCCTTTCTACAGCTCCTCACCGCCCCCCTCCCTGACATGACCGTAGGCTGGACACGCTTTTCCCCCCCTCCACATACCTCCTCTCACACTTCCCTCCCCTCCCTGCGGAGAGTACAACGTTCCGATTTTTCCTCCTGTTTCCTCTCCTCGAAGCAGGGGCTGACCCATCAATTGTTACGGTTTACCTATGGCAATCTACGATGATGAGTTGGACTACTCCTTGGATCCGGGTGAACCCCTGTCCTGGATAGGGACAACTGGTAGCCCCACTTCCTCTGCCTGTCCACAACTTTCCTTGCAAACCTCTCCGAGCTTCACTTCGTCCTCTGCTCCGGTCTCTCAGACAGACTTCCTCTCACACCTTTTGGGTTTGTCTGACTCCTCGCCTCCGCTTTTTCCCGGCTCCCCCTCTTGGACATGCCGCGATCAATGGAACCATTTCCCCTTGACTTCGACCCCCCCCTTCACCTCTGATCTCCTTTCAAACCCCTCTTTCTACAACACTCCCTCCTCGTCCCTCCACACTGCCCCACTCTCCCCCGCCATCTATAATCTCTACACTTCCCCTATCTCTGCTGTTGTCTCCTGGTCTGTCCCTGATCCAACGATAACCCTTCCCCCTCTCAAGACCTGGGAGAACTTGGAGTACACCTCGATACACTTTTGAGAACGATTTTTGAAACTCAGGTTACAAGGGTGTGATCGACTCAAGATTACAGTCCAAACTTCTCCACTGATTCTTTCCTGCCCCCGGAAGGTCTCTCCTATCAGCTGGGTCAAACTTCCACATCTCTGGAACAAGGCTTTGTAGCAACGCACCTTCTTCCTCACAATCTCAACGGATGGGATTTCAGCCTTAACGAAGCCCCAAGCCCTCTCCCGCCTTTCATTATTGCTCCAGGAAACCCTGGCTCCTCTGAACGAAAAAGAAGAAAGCGTAACAAGTGCTTGGGGTCGTCGAAAGCTGACCCTAACTTCACTCTCGACGATGACCTCTTAATGGCAGGAGTTTCCGTGATGGCAGACAAAATGCTCGTAGGCAAAGCATACGACCGACAATTTAGCGAAAAAACCCTACGAACCTGGGCTGCTACAAACTGGGGGGCAAATCAGATAGATTCACCCAATATCTTTCGACTTTCTAGAGAATGGTTTATGATCATTTTTGTCGATCCAACTCAAGCCTTGGAAGCTCTCCACACCAGCTGGACTATTGACTCCTACCTGGTTCTTATGAAACCCTGGAACCCCACTTTTGACGCAAGCTGTGAAAGATTCGACTCTATTCCCATTTGGGTCTACCTCCCAGGTCTGCCCCCTCACCTTTGGTCTGAAAGTTGCTTCAAAGCCCTCAAAAACTTCCTATGGGACTATATCTTTGCAGATATGAGTTTTCTTGCCTTTGGCAACCTAGCTGTCGCTCGAATTTTGGTCTCTCTCAACATCAGGGAAGGATTAAGAGAGTTCATCAATTTAACAGACCTGGGACGCACAAGAGTCCAGACTCTGGACTATGAAGGAGTGCCTTTCTGATGCAGACGATGCCACGAGTATGGACACGTGGTAAAAGATTGCTCCAAACCCTTCAGAAGGAGGCACGACCACAACATTGTTGAAGACAGAGGCCAAGGACAAAGGAACACAAAAACAACTGAGGGCCTCTCCCCCTCGACGAGGTCACAAACTTCGGGGACTCCCTCCCCTGAATCAACAACTTTCCAAGATTCAGCAGTCCACCAAGATACTCCGATTGAGAATCCTCCAGAGCCGCTCAACAACGCTCGTGCACTTATTCCCACCACAAGCGAAGGGGCAAATTCCGACCACAATCTGGAGGCCTTGCCACAACTTCTGATCAACGATTTCCTGGGTATGCATCTCTCTGTTCCTCACCCTGTTTCTGGTTTTTAAAATTCTTTCAATTTTTTCCTAAATGGTTGAATCCCACCATCTTTCTCCCCCCCACACTCCTACACTGCTCCCCCCCCTTCCCCACTCTCCTCCGCCACCCTCACAGAGCCACTGTCCCTACAAGACCTCCCCCCAACGACTCTCCCGCCTCCTCCACAATCTCCCTGTCCACAGAGGAACCATCCACTGATGGTTCTGAGAACTCCACTATACGCTATCACCTTCGCAACCGTTCGGTTATGGTCTCCACCATAGACCACAAAGGCCTTGGTCCTTCTCCGGATCTCCAGAAACTAGAAAAAGGCAGAGGTCGACCCTCTCACCTCTCCTTAGCACAATCATGAGCACTACTTGACACGGCCTCAGGTCGACAAAAGTCCCTCCTTGGGGCCCTTAGAGCAAAAAAATCCCCGATAGGGGTTCCCCCATGAAGCTCCTTTCCTTCAACTGCAGGGGTTTAGCGAGCCCTTCAAAAAAATCCGCTTTAAAAAGGTTGGTGATGTCACACCAACCAGATGTTTTTTTTCTGCAGGAGACTCTTGCAGACGAAGGCTCAGCCACACAAGTCCTCTTGAAACTCTTTCCATGATGGGCCTTCCTGGGCATGGATGCTTTTGGAAGATCAGGAGGCCTGGTCATTGGCTGGAACCAAAGGAAAATAAAACTCCTAAATTTTTGGGCTTCAGATTCTTATCTAGGTATCGAGGTACTAGTCGAAGGACTAGGGAAGACCCTCAAGCTTCTAAACATTTACGGGCCAAATACAGACAGGACTCACTTTTGGAACACCCTCTTCGAAAAGGATCTCTTAAGGGCTGAAAATCTCATTATTGGAGGAGATCTCAATTTCTCTCTAGGAGAAGCGAAAAGCTGGGGCCTCTCGGCCCGCCTAGACCCACAATCAACTTATTTCAGCCACCTTCTGACTACAAATGGTTTCATCGACATTGAGCCAACCAAACTGCTTCCCACATGGAGGAACTTAAGAACAAGGGATGCACAGGTGGCAAAAAGATTAGATCGGTTCCTGTTCACAGAAGCACTTTCCCTTCTTCCACTCCAGTTTAGACAATGGATAGGAAGCTGGGGGGAATCAGACCACTCACATGTTTGGCTTTCCCTCGACACTGGAGCAAAGAAGCCGACAACTCCTTTCAAATTCAATTCTATCTGGCTCAAGGATGACAGTTTCCAAAAACTGGTCAAAGAAAACTGGACTCCCCTCCGAGGATCATAAGGAATTCCGGCATCCATACAATTCATGGACAACTTAAAACGAATAAAGAAACTGGTCATCCCATGGACAAAAACAAAACGGGAGGAAGAAGAACAGGACCTAAAAAACATTGAAGATCAGTTGGAAAATTTCTACCAAAATATTGACTCAGGCTTCTCATCGAACACCTCACGCGATGAGCTCAAAACCCTTGAAGCAAAAAGAAGGAAACTCCTGGCCGATAAGGAAGCAACCTGGAGACTAAAAAGTAGGGCAATATGGTTCGAAAATGGGGACGAGAATACAAAATTCTTCCACGCATATGCAAAGGGAAGGAAAGCAACAAATACAATCTGGAGCCTAAAGGATCAGGAAGACAGACCTGTTACTTCCTTTGAAGGTCTAGCCAATATGGGGATAAATCACTTCCAGACACTCTTCAAAGCAGATAGAACGACAAACCTAGCTGACATCATAAAGCTGGATTTATAGTTCCCCTCCTTCGTCGATGAGGAGAACAATCAAAACCTATTTGCGGAAGTTACAGAAACAGAAATCAAAGACACAATGCAAAGCTTTCAAAAAGATAAAAGCTCGGGACCAAACAGGTGGAATATTGAACTCTATCTGGGCTTCTTCGAACTGATTGGAAAGGACATTCTCAAAGTTATAGAGGAATCCAGTCAAAATGGCAGGATACACGGCCCACTCAATACCACTTTCATAGCACTCATCCCAAGGGTAAATGAGCCACATTCCTTTGATGACTTCCGTCCCATCTCTCTTTGCAACTGTATTTATAAAATTATTGCATGAAGGTTGAAACCAATCCTCTCCAAGTCAATCTCGAAAGAACAATTTGGTTTCTTAGAAGGAAGACAAATCCATGAAGCTATAGGGGTAGCACAAGAAGGACTACATAGTTTGAAAACCCAAAAAGCAAAGGGTACGATCCTAAAAATCGACCTCTCTAAGGCCTTTGACAGAGTAAACTGGTCATACATCAGACTACTCCTCACCCACCTTGGATTCAACGTACCCTTCATCAAATGGATTATGGCCTGCATCTCTTCGGTCCCATTTGTAGTTCTCATAAATGGAGCAGCTTCCCCTTTCTTCATCTCAGAGAAAGGACTCCGCCAAGGATGCCCCCTTTCCCCTTTACTCTTCTTATTGGTGGCAGAAGGCTTAAGCAAGGCAATCTTAAATGCAGTCAATACTGGGAAGTTTCATGGAATATAGATCACCCCTACACAAAGACTTACTCATCTACTCTTCGTAAATGACATACTCATATTCTGCAGTGGCTTCTGTCAGAATGCTGAAATACTTTCCAACATACTTACTCTTTTCTGATCAACAACTGGAATGCAAATAAACTTAGAAAAATCCACTCTCTCCTTCACAGAATTGGAAAAAGAGGAAGAAGAATTGTGCAAAAGACTCTTCCCTTTCACCCCTCAGGACTTCTCAGTTGGTCTAAAATGCCTTGGTTTTCACCTAAAACCAAACAACTATCTCAAAAAAGACTGGAAATGGCTCATCTCCAAACTGGAGAAAAGATTATTCGGATGGAGCTTAAGGTGGCTTTCTAGATTCTTCGGATGGAGCTTAAGGTGGTTTTCTAGAGCAGGGAGACTCACCTTAACAAACGCTGTACTAGAAGCCATCCCAGTCTACTGGATGTTGCTAGCTTGGATTCCGAAAGGAATACTAGAAAAGATCCGAAAACTATGCTCGTGCTTTATCTGGTCTGGCTCAGGAGAAAAAACCATACAACCTTGGGCAAAATGGGAACTCTTAGCAAGACCAAAGGCCCTAGGAGGGTGGGGGCTCAAAAACATTTTCCCGTTCTCCAAAGCACTAGCCACCAAAACAGGTTGGAGGCTCATCAACACTAAAAATATCTGGTCTACAGTTATCTACCAAAAATATATAGCCTCTGGTTCCTTAGAAGACTAGATCAGATCTCCAACAAAATCCTCCACAGGATCCATCTTCTGGAAAGCCCTCACTTCTTCCTTCCCAGTTATTGGAGAAGGTCTTGCCTGAAGAGTAGGACGTGGGAACCATCTCCGTCTAGGAGTGGACCCCTGGCCAAGCAGTGGGATTGCACACATCCCCCCTCCAGAAATCATCAATACTGTCCATGAGCAAAATATCTACTTACTCTCACAATTGGTTGACCCCATTACAACTACTTAGTGGTCACAAGGTTGGAAGAAAGCGAATGATCTAGGGTTTTTTGGAGCTCCCGCACTACACTACAGAAACTACATCAAAGCATTATAGCTTGGGCACATCAAACTTTCGGGTAGAGAATATGAGCTAGTTTGGAAAAAGGATCCAGCAAGTTCATACACCCCAAAACTGGGCTACATCGCACTTTCTCTGGACCTCTTTCAACATCAACCCATTTGGTGGTGGAAAGGCCTTTGGAAATTAAAGTGCCCACAAAAAGCAAAACTCTTCCTTTGGGCAACACTAAATCAAAAGATCCCTACTTGGGAAATAGTTCAAAAACAACATTTCGAAGGACCCAACAGATGTCAACTTTGCCTCACGGAAATTGAAACAATCTATCATCTGCTCATTACTTGCCCTTTCACCCAAAGAGTTTGGAAGGAAATTTCAGCCAATCTAAGACAATCTTGCATATGGGAGGGACCAACTCTAGAACAAGCCTGGAAAAAGTGGCTTCAAGAAAACAGGCTCAAAGAACTAAAAGCCCTTCCTCCCATCGTTACTGGGGCATCTGGTTGGCCATAAACTCAACAATTTTCCAAGAAAAAGCTTCAGCTCCAGAAATAACCGCAACACAAAGCCTCTCAATACTTTCACACTACCCGCAAAATTTTTCTGGAACAGGACAAAAGCTTTTCTCACCAGAAGAAATAAATCATTCGAAGCCTTGGGCTTACTTCGATGGAGCCTCACAAAACAATCTATGCGGGAGTGGATTCACACTACACCTTTCGAGTTCCCACTTTTTTCACACAAAACTGGGGTTGGGACAGGGCACAAATAACCATGCAAAACTATTAACCTTAGAACTTCTACTTGCTTTCGCAATCGAAAAAGACCTGCGACACATCCAGATCTTTGGAGACTCACAAATTGTGGTGAATTGGGCAAGAAAAATTCATAAATGTCACAACATTTTTCTCCTCCCCATTCTGGAGGACACTTACCAGCTATTAGAAAATTTTGACTTTGTAACTATCTCCCATGTCTATAGGACCATGAACATGGTAGCGGATGCACTCTCCAAAGCTGGGCTTCATTTTGCACTTGGACAATGGGACATAACAGAGCACAAAAATGGAGACTCACAAAGTTTTTATCGTTGGCCATTTATAGATCCTACAACTCTACATCACGATTCACAGCCTGAACAACAAGAACCACATAGGCCATAATATTATTCACTGAAAGCAAGCAACAGATTCACCTTTTTTTTAGAGAATTTCAAAGACTACGGATTAGAAGACTCACATTCTGAAGCAAAATCCACAACACCACTGGGAGCACACTATGTAAATAAACTTGACACTATTCTGAGAACTCTCTACATGATCAAGAAGTCAGAGACATACAATTTTTTTTTTGATGTTTTAGTATAATCTGAAACATGTATCACACCCATGGGGTGTAGTTCCCTTTGAAGCACCTACAGAATGTAATTTTGTCTCTTCGGATGAATAAAATTACGTTTTTTTCCTATTGAAAAAAAGAAAAAAAATATTTTTTATGTATTGAAGTATCTGTAAACAATTTGTTAGAAATGATGTTTTCCACTATATTTTAAAAGTATGGAACTATAAAATAATTAAGGAGACACAATTATATGAAAAATATTAATTTCAAAAAAGTAAATGGTAAAAAATATTTTTAAGATTGAAAGAAGTATGGAAAAATGACTAAAAACACTGTTGAAAAAAAAAACAAAAAATTAAAAAAATTTGAAAATAGATGAAAAATAAGCATTAAAAGAAATATTGTAGAAATATTATGGATCAGAAAATTTAAAATATCAAAATACCACCTAAAAAGGGAGGGGGGTGCTATCGGTAGCGCCATTTTTAAAAACGAGGTAAAAAATGTGACCCTTGAAAAAATGAGAACTTGACAAAGTTCTCGTTAAGTTGGTAATATTGTTTGGTGAGTGAATTGGCCCTGGCTGCTCATTTGCCTCTCGGTACTCCATGTCTGCAACTTGAGGACCTCGAGACATCATCTCCTTAGTTACCCCTAGAAATGGGGGGTAACAATGTTGACTTGTGGAGGGGCTTCTATGTTGACCCCCAAGACTTGTATATAAATGAGAGATGTCATTGTGACATTTCATATTGTGTAGAGAATGTGGACACATGATGGAGTTGGCATAAGTGAGTCTGCACTTGTGCCAAGGAGCTTGGTGATTTCAGCAAGGGAATGTTTGTAACTTTGGAAAATCTAGCCTAGGAAGAAACTGTAAGAGTGGAGCAAATTGTACTGAAGTGTCCATACAATTTTTCTTATATGTACGCGGATTGCTGTAGCCACAGTCGCGTATGTACGCGACTGTGGAGTGGGCATAGTCGCGTATGTACGCAGGTTGCAGTAAGGTGAATCGCGTATACGCGGGTTGCAATGTGCACAGTCTCGTATGTACACGGGTTGCAGACGGGTCAATCGCATACATTCGTACAAAGTTTTTTGGGCAGGAGCAGGTCTGTATAGGCTGACATCAGTGGCAATACAAGTGACGTCAGTAGGTCATACAGGTGGTCTGCAGTAGGTTTGTGGGTAGAGGAAATTTTCAGGGATTTGCTGAGGCTTGGTATTCTGATTTTTCTGTTATTGGATGACAAGGTTTTCCTTAGATTTTGGTGAAATTGCATTGGATGGGAGGGCTGGTTTTGCCATCAAAATTTCTGAAATTGACAAGGTTACAGAACAAAAAATTTGTGTCTCATGTGTGTTGATGATTCATCTCTAATCTTATTGTTTCCACTGCATATATTTTTTAGTCAATAATTTTCAGTGTAAAATTGTTTAGTGATAACAACTAGGGTTTACTGTTAGCTCACTAGGAAGTAATTTTTCAGATCTGAAAATTAGTCACATAGAGTTGTGTTAAATTTATAGCAGCTGCAAGAGCCATTCTCCTAGAGGATGGCTAAGACCCTAGACGAGATCTAGGGCCCCCAGTGCACTCCTGGGGTATGTGGTCTGGGACCAAATTGGCTAAAGACCCTAGACGAGATCTAGGGCCCCCAGTGCACTCCTGGGGTATGTGGTTTGGGACCAAATTGACTAAGACCCTAGACGAGATCTAGGGCCCCCAGTGCACTCCTGTGGTATGTGGTCTGGGACCAAGAGATTGAAGACCCTAGATATGTCTAGGGCCCCTGGACTGAGTCCAGGGTACCCATGCCTGGGGCATTGGGTTCTTGGTCTGGGACCAAGAGATTGAAGACCCTAGATATGTCTAGGGCCCCTGGA
>ML783729.1:191709-204840 GCA_009831015.1 Picea engelmannii
GCTAGCGCTGATCCTCCTTTGCTGTGGTCTGCGGCCTATTGGTATTTTCTGTGGAGCTGCCCTTTGTGTTTGCTGAGATTAACCTTCCAGCCTGCCGCCTCCTCTGCTGTGGATAATTCTAGCTGCCGTGGATGTTTTCCAGCTACCGCCTGTCTTCCAGCCTGCTGTTCCTTTCCTTTGTGTATGGCTAGGTGCAGCCCCTTCATGTGCTGGCTGTAAGTATGGGTGCGGCCCTTCTTGTGCTGGCTGTAGGAACATGTACAGCCCCTCTTGTGACTGCTGGAGCTGCGGCCTCCTCCAAGTGTAGCAGCCTCCTCCTATGTAGCTGCGGCATCCTCCAAGTGTAGCAGCCTCCTCCTATGTAGCTGTGGCATCCTCCAAATGTAGCCGCTTACTTTGTGTTTGATATAGGGACAGCCACAGTTCCCTTTTGTATTTACTACAGGTGCAGCCTCCCTTGTCTCTGCTTGTTAGGGTTTTATGTTCCAGGGTGTGAACAGTGTGTGGCACCCTTAACCCTTCGTTGAACCTTTGAAGTCTAGGCTCTGCTGTGTAAACAGATCCTAAGGGTTTTGGCACCCCTTCTTCTCTATGTGTGGAGAGGCTATCTAGCCTGCGGCCCTCTTGTTGAGGTAATTTCTGTGGGTGCCATTTTGCTGTAACACCTAACAGCTCAATACTGAGATAAGGGTTTATACACTGCTCAGTTTCCGATCTAAAGGTCTCTTGTGTAAGGGCTTTCACTGTAAGAGGGTTTTGGGCATTTTATTTACCTCTGTTGGGATTGTGTTTTCTCCCTGTGGCCCTTGAGCTTGGTGGCAAGAAAAGTTCCTTCATTCTTTGGTATAGAGATTCACTAGATCTATGGACTGAACCTTTGTCTGAGCATACTCAACTGGACCTACACCTACTGTGTTTAATGTGCTATCTTCAAGGTAAGTTGGGTGTACCAGGTATGTATCTCACTTATCCCCTTTAGATCTGATTTGATTCTGCTACAGGACTGTGTAAACTAGTATGCATTGTATAGATCTAAAAGTGAAATGATTAGACAAAACTGTTAGGTCTGAAATCTGTGTTTAGTGACATAGATCTATTACGATGTTCAGATCTGCTCACTGCTATTTCAGATCTGGGTTTACTTTTATGTTTGATCAGAGTGTATAAGCTTTTATTGCTGTCCTTCACTGCTTTCATGCTATATGTTATATCTGAGTTACAGATCTAGTTGTTTTGACCATTCAAATTGAAAAGAGATTGCTGTTCTGCAAAATTACCCTAAACCTAACAAGTTGTATGTGAAAATTGAAAATAGAAACAAAGATGGAAGAGCTTCAAGAATTGACACCAAATCGCTCAAAGAAAGAGCCCTTATAGATCACATATGCTCCAAGAAAGATATGTCAAATAATCTCCAAGGAGTGGAAGCTCGAAAATCCCAACCACGAGTACAAATGAGGAAGGGCTATTCTTTATATAGATTTTGGTTCAACTTCCTTTACAATAAAATAATAGTTTCTCATGTGAAAACCCTAGATCTAGTCTAGGGAGGAGTAAAGAATTATTTCCCCCAACTAATTATTCAACAATACATAAAATAATGAAGTGGTCAAGGCCACATGTACAAGTCTCCAACAAACATATGGCCAAGAGAATGGGAAGTCCCCATCAAAGAAGTAAGAAGATGAGTCAAAGGCGCAATTTCTAGTCTTTCAAGGCCTCCAAGTGGATAGATCCATAGCCAAATCCTTAAAGTAGGCAATGAAAACCTCCTAGATCTCCTCCAAGGTGGATGTGTAGCTCTCCAAGGTGAAATGTCCCAACAAGCAATGAATAGAAGCTACCAAAAGTGGACGGATTCAAATAGATGCATAAAACATTTGGCCACGTGGCCTCAAGAGATAGGGCGCTCTTCACCATGGGCATATATCAATAATAGTTTCCCCAAATAACCAAAATGCTCAAGCTAGAAAGGTGGGGCGTTTCTCAAATGAGTGGTCAAAAATTGTGGCGAAGATTCTCCCGCAACAGATTTCAAAAGCACCATAACTGCATCATTTTTGTCGAAATTTCTATTATGACCATATTTTGGAAATCCCGTGGCCGCTCTGCATCTAATGTCACTGATCTAGCTGAAATCTGGTTACTCTGTCAAAAGATAACCACTCCTGAAGCTAGTCCGCCCTCAAAATATGCAATTAATCACATGAAGCACCCCCAAGCATGGTGTAAATAGTTTTGGAGTAACCTTGAAAGCTAACAATGCACTTCCATGAAAAATCCTTGCAAAGAGATATTAGGTAGTAGGGTGGCCATTGATCAAGGGCGTGCAAGTCAGGTCACAAAAATAAAAAGCTGTCAGATCTGGCCAGAACACAGATTAGATGGATAGTAAATGTGGCAAGGACACTCAATCTTGCAAAAATCTCATATGTAGAGTCCCCTAAGGTAAACCCTCTAGTAGAGTGATCCCTTCTAGCCTTCGAGAAGAGCTAGTTTTGTTAAGTTAGTCTATTGTAGGCTAAAGTCATAAAGTTGAAGATTTATCTCGATTTTCAATGCTCTTTTGTAACAACTTTGTAAATATGTACTATTGATTAATTTAGGGATAAAATCTTTGAAGGAACAATTATTTCTCTCTGCTTCACTCTTCTACTATGGGCACTTACAAGAAACCTGACTGTATAACAACCTATTGAACCTATAAGAGAGCAACTTGTGGATACAAGACCAATTTGGATTTCATTGTGTATGATCAATCACTCTCCTTCACTCTTATACTTTGTGCAGGTATAAGAAACCTAACTGTATAACAACCTGTTGAACCTATAAGAGAGAGACTTGGTTGTGGATACGAAACCAATTTGGATATCCTTGAGTGTATGATCAATGCTCATTGCATGAATTAATGCCATTTTCTCATGTTTTAGTTTATATGAATCTGTAAAGTGCACGGAAAATGATCCTAATTATTTACATTACTTTCAAAATTTTCATCTAAAAGGAATGTTGATAACGACTCTTAGAAATTAATAAATGACTTGTAAGATGACACTTAATTCTTTATAAGACTGCATAAAAATTTGTGTAGGCAGTCTCCATGACCTTTTTAATTCAACAATTCATTTCTAGATGTCTTTTTGGCTTATTGTATTGCTTTTACAAATGCTTAGGATATGTGGTTAGTTCTTGAACTTTTGATATTTTTTGACATGCAGGTTGTTTACAAGAAGAGGTTGGAAAAGAAGCAAGGAGGATTTGATTTCTGAGGTGTTTATTTTATGCCATTATGCATCTATCTTTCTTTTCCCTATAGGCTATGTTAGATTAAAACTGTAAACAACATAACTCCTATTTCACCTTGCAAACTCATACTCTTCTAACAAGCAGAAAGTAAAGAATAATGGAATTGAAGGGGAGTATATTTTGTCATTTCAAAGTAGATTCGTTCACTTACAATGTGGTTGAAGGGAGTAGATCTCTTCCCAACGGCTGTTTGTTCTAGGCATTTAACCTGTATTTCCAATTTAATCTATGGATTTAAAAATCTGTCAACATTCTACGGTTTTCTACCATAATCTTGAGAGTAATTAACTAATGTGGACCAATGTCCACTAATAAGGATTTGATTGTTATCTAGAGTTCAGACACTATATGTCTCAAATCGTAATACATGTGATGCCACTACCTCTATTTGGTATGTTGTTTATCAAGACTTCTGTTTTCTTCCTCCCTTGCTCTTGTTTCATCCTCTTTGATTTTGTCTTCTGATTTCATCCTTTTGAACGTATTTTCACATTATACTCCTATTAACAAAACTTGTTATCAACTTCTTAGTTTATGAGTTATCTCTTTTTGTGCTATTATCTTGTTGGTGTGTTCTCAACAGTGGGCGCCTTAGATGGGCCTTCTTCATTTTTTCCCAGCCCCCCTAGACCTTTGAAAACCCATGGCCTGGATAATTGGGAAGCCCTTTCGATAGGTGAGCTTTTCATGGCTCTCTTTTTGGGTGGGCACTTGAGCTACTGAGCTTTGCTGTGCTTGGTCCTCCCTTCCTATTTGACCAATCTGTGTCACTGCAGGCTCATCTTCATCCTTGTCATCATCATGGATCTTTTCATAGATTCTGGAGAACTCCTGATCTTGGGGGATTTTTCCATAGGGAGCCTTTGCTGCTTTGAGGAACAATCTCCACTAGGCTCTGATCTTGTGCCTCTTAAAGTTGTCATCCACTACCTCCTTTCTTCTATTCTTGGGCGAGGATGCAAATTTCATATCAGTTTTGGTGATGACCTCGGCCTCAGGCGTATAAAATTTAAATTAGGTTGGGACCTTGTAATTTTTAGGTTGGGGAGGAGGGAAAGCCTCTGATATTGCCTTAGCTGGATCTAGCTCTGCTGCCATAAATGCCTTTACCTTCAACCATGAAGACCTGTTGGCCAACTTCCCTTCCATGGGCTTCTTCTCATGATCATGAGACATGGTTTCTTATTGCCCTTTGCTACTGTTAGAACAAAATGGGGGTCATTATTCCAGGGCTTACCCAAGGGGAATTTCATGGCTTCAATTATCTCAACTGCTTGTCTGCCACCTTTGGGATTTGAGAAGGCATATCCTCCCATGGCAATGGGATATTTGACACAACCTTTCTTTTTAGAATTTAGGAAATAAGTCTCATTGACTTGAGGTAGCTTCCTAACGTATTACAACACAAAGACTCTGGGGTGAGGAACATTGGAATTCTTTAAGGAGTTAAATCTGACCCATGAATTCTAATGATAGTGAAGTCTTCTCCCAAGAACCATCCTCCTTTCTTGATCTCAGTACCTAGTTGGAGGTAGGGCCTAATTTTAACGGACATTCTCTCTAGCTTCTTTCTTCTTATGATTGAGAGGGCGATATACATAATTTTAATGATATAACTTGCCAGGGAAGAACCATCATCACCTTTCTTGACCCAAGGCAACTAATCATTATATCAAAGTGCCACACCATCCTCAAATTGTTCTTGCCCTAGGTGGATCATGTTATCCCCGATTTTAGGGATAACTAAGGAGATGATGTCTCAAGGCCCTTAGGTTGTAGACATGGAGTACCGAGAGACAGCTTGACCAACAATGTCCACTTGCACAGATAGAAGCACACTTCACCACCACAGTGCCAGGTTCATCATGAGGGTATCCACCACACCAACTTTCTTCCGGAGGACATCGAATCTTGCTCCATGAGGTACAAGCTAGGTATTATGGTGAGTGTCATTCCAATATTTGAGGCATTTGGGTTTGTTGCATTTAAAATTGCTTTTGATTATGTAACATTTGCTTGGACAGTATGCTCTTTGCCCTGTTTCACCTTGGTGGTTGACATTGTGCCCTAGTAAGTGGTCACCCTTAGGGATTGGTTTGCTACTGTGAAGTCCCCTTGACGATTCATCATGCCATTCCCGACCATACTTGTCACTTTCCACACTTCGTCCCCCCATCTCCTTATCTTTTGGGTTTTCGGGTGTACTGACCCAAGAAGGGGTTGTCCCTCATTTCATGGGAAGAAGAGGCTGAAGGCCCAGAGGGGAGATGGCTGGCAAAAGATAAAAGCCTAATTATGAACCTTCCAGATGCTCGCCCAAAGAGGTCTTGAGAGTAGTGAAACGCTTCTAAAAAATCAAAGACCTGCCAAAGCAAACACATAACATAAATGTCCCACTTGATTGAGGGATTTACACAAAGTGTGTTACAAGCTAGATTATACCCCCATGGAACTATGTATAATTCTCCCTTCAAGTGACACTTTTGTTAAGTTTAGAGCTATTATTAGGTTTCTTTTCAATTTACTAGATAACAATAGCATAGGTAGGATCACTGAGAGAAACACAATCACAAGATACACAACATTTATCCTGGGAAACCCTCATGGGGGAGGAAACCCAGAAAAAACTTCCTTAATATAGATAGCCAATACAATGCCAAGACAATAAACCAAACACTAGAGAATATCCTCCATTGAGAAATGCGCCTCTCTCTTTCTTCTTCTCCCAACTACAACTACCAAACTTGCGAACTAAGTGAGCGAATGGGTGAGTGATCAATTGAGGCATTGGCTTCCTTTATTTATACAAACTGGCAGGTGCTGGAAAGGTGTCTCTTCACTGTGCAGGGCCGACTTGCCTTCTTAGTGGTTAAAACCACTTTAATTAGCCTGGGGGCTGACTTCTCAATTTGCATAATATATTTAGGGTTTGACCAATCCACAAAAGGGGATTTGGTCAATTACAATTCCCGACATGATCAATCCACAAAAGGGGATTGATTTAATGAATAATAACTCAATAATAAATAGAATACTCTTTGCAATTACAATATTTCAACACTCCCCCTTAACAAGAAGGGTATTCTACAACATCATCAGAAGAGAGAGAGGGCAACAACATCAACAACATCTGGAACACTGACTGGCATATCTATAAATCATCAGAAGTTTTTCTCATCATCATCGTTCACAACACGGAGCTGGAGTAGCATCATCATCCTCATCAGCATGAGGCTAAAGTAACATCATCATCATCTTTAGCGTGAGGCTAAAGTAACATCATCATCTTCTTTAGCATGAGGCTAAAGTAATATCATCAACATCTTTAGCATGAGGCTAAAGTAACATTATCATCATCTTTAGCTTGAGGCTAAGGTAACATCATCATCTTCTTTAGCACGAGACTAAAGTAATATCATCAACATCTTTAGCATGAGGCTAAACTTTAAAGTAACATCATCATCTTCAACATTAAAGCTCAGATGACATCGTCATCATCATCTTCAGCAAGAAGCTGAAGTGGCATCATCATCATCTTCAACAAGAAGCTGAAGTGGCAACATCATCATCATCTGCATCAACATGGATTAGTATAACACTAATACATTATCATCATCAATAACAACACAAGGCTGATACAACATCAACAACAACAGTATCACAGCACGAAGGCTGGAGCATCATCAACATCAACACTAGGCTGGAAATTTTCAGCACGAAGCTGACATCTCAACAACATCAACACGAAGCTGGAAATCTTCAGCACGAGGCAGGCATCACAACATTAGCCCGAAGCTGGAAATCTTCAGCATGAGGCAGGCATCAACATCAGCCCGAAGCTGGAAATCTTTAGCACGAGGCAGGCATCAACAACATCAACACGAAGCTGGAAATCTTCAACACTAGGCTGGCATCAACAACATCAACACGAAGCTGGAAATCTTCAGCACTAGGTTGGCATCAACAACATCAACACGAAGCTGGAAATCTTTAGCACTAGGCTAGCATCAACAACATCTTGTGGTACTTTGACAGATCCAAAGGATCTGCCCAGGAGCCAAAAGATTCCCGAGGATATAAAATCCTAACGGAGCTACCACTACTGACCAAAGCTAGCATATACATGCACAAGTACTCTGACAACCCGTCCTTATGGACCTTTGAGATCTGTCTAGGGATGATCAGTCCCCTAGGATATAAAATCCTAACTGAGCTACCCGCCATTGGTTAGGATACCATAGTATCATCAACACTACTCCTCCTTTCAAGGGAGGTCCTTTCGGACTATACTAAGCTTGTCTCGAAAGTGCTCAAACTTTACAGGAGAGAGAGGCTTGGTCAACACATCTGCAACTTGGTCATTTGTGCCAACATATTGGAGCTTTATAGCTCCTCTCTGCATCATATCATGAATGAAGTGATACCGGATCTCTATGTGCTTTGACTCATCACATCATTTTTATACAATTCTAGTTATCACATAGGATCATGGTGGCTTCCATCTCCAGATCAAATAGATCTGTCAACAAAATCCGAAGCCATATGGCTTCACAAGTGGCGGAACATGCTGCAATATATTCCGCTTTTGCCATGTTGGGAGCAATATTGGGTTGCTTCCTACTCTGCCGAGAAGACATGGTTGACCCCAGGCTGAAACAACATCCTGAAGTGCCCTTTCTATCAGAAACACTTCTAGCTCAATCTGAATCAGTATATCCATACAATTTGAAGTCATGATCTCTAGTATAACAAAGACCAAAATCCAATGTATCCTTAAGGTATCTCATCACATGTTTTGCATCATCAAGGTGAACATGTCTGGGTTGTACCAGATACTGACTCAAAAGGTGTTGACAACAAAACATATATTCAGTTTGGTATTCATCAGATACATCACCGAACCAATAATCTGTCTGTACATAGTAGCATCAACCAATTCTGACGAAGTGTCTACCAGGAGCTTCAACTTTGTTTCCATGGGTGTGTTCAGGGCTTTATACTCCAACATATCAAACCTCTTTAGTATTTCTACTGCATGCTTCCCTTGGTTAAGGAAGATCTTCTCTGAGCTCTGTCAAACTTCAAGACCTTAGAGATAATGCATTAGGTCTTTCATCAAACTCTGTAGCGAGCTTCTTCTACATTCTGTGATGAGCTTTTCTTCATCTTGTCAAGAATACATCATCTACATATAGTAGCAACAATATAATTGGCTCATCATTCATAACCTTGAAGTAAAGGTTAGAATCAATTTTACTCTTGGTAAAGCCCAAGCTCGTCAGGAAATTGTCAGTTCTGCCATACCAAGCTCTAGGAGCTTGCTTCATCTTGCGGACATGAGTCTTTCTATCTTCAACTTCAAATCAAATTTTCACATCACTTTGTACCAACCTAGTACAATTGCTCAACTGCAACTCAATCTACACAATCATGTGCTAGCTCTATGTGCTCTTTGCAAAGCACTATCTCTCTCACTACCTGAGAGTATGTCCTCTCCAACTGTTCCTCTGGAAGTGGGACTCTACAGCTGCAGTTGCTTTGAAGCTGAGAATGGCTGCTCCATTCTCACTATGACTGCTGAAATCTGAGAGTAACTCCTCTACTTCATCACGACAACAACTTCATCTGAAATGGAGAGTGGCTCAATAACTGATACTAAAGGTAGCTCTTCTTCTTTCATGGAGGTAACTCTATCTTTCATTGTAGTCAAGTCTCCATGACCCAACTAATGTACTGCACCGATTGCCACTCAATTTTTAATACGGGGATTGCTTCCCTTGCATCTTGTACTATAAATGAATCATGGTTGTTCTGGTTGTCTTCCTGAATACTGGAACTATTTCTTCAATTACTAGAGTACGTGTCTCATCATAGTCTTCTCCTTCTTGCTGGGAGAATCCTCTGGACACACATTAGGCTTTGTACATCTGCAACATGCTTGGTCTGTTTAAATCAATCTTGGAAGTCAATATTGACTTCTCTTCTAGTCTCATGGAAGAATCCATATCCTAGTCTTTCTGACTAGCTTCCTTCTCTGTCACTGAAACAAGAGAATCTTCCCAAGAGATTTCATATCTCCTAGAAGTTTCTGAAGCTACGATCTAGTCTTCTCATGGGATCTGTCTCCCAGTCCTCGAAGTTGTCTCTTTATCTGATCCTTTCTAAGATCAGGCTTACTCTCGATTTCTTCTGAGTCTACAAGGACTTCATCATCTCTTATGGGGTATACTTGGTGTTGAATACCAAGTCTAAATATGAAAAGCTGAGTTAGACATCAAGTGAATTCTGCTTTCTGTCAAGGTGGGTTCAATATCTTTTGAACAAGTCTACTGTGAGTTCTTGTTCTAATGTTTGGTCATCCTTGGAGCCTTCTGCTCCTTACAATCAATCTCCATATGTGATAATCTGGATCTCAAAAGATAGCTTCTTCTTCATCTTCTTTGGTACATAGTCTGCTTCATATCTCATCTAATCTATTGCCTTCTGCAACCTTCACTATAGATTCCTCACGGTTATTACCTGTGACCTAAAACAGAGTCAACAAAACAACAAGCAAGAATAATACTCTTTTGATAATAGTAAATAAAACGATAGCACGAATAATCGTCACAGTAACTCCTTTAGAGCTATCACTTGTGACCTGTCTGAAACAAAGATCAAAAGTAAGAAATACAATACAGAATGAGATCAACACTCTTCTAGTGTTGTGATCAAACATTCATCCAAGGTAACCTAGAACCAACAAAAGAAGTTTCTCCTAGAGGAGATGTTAGTTGTATCTGGTAAATGATTACATTAAGCATTTATCTCAATATGCTCACATGCTACCAAGTATAATACTTTTCAAAGACTGCTACCTCACCTATAGTGTTTACTTGTAAAGGGGTAGTTATCAACTTTGTCATGTGCAACGTTGAATCTTATTCACTTCATTAATCAAACATGGAACCTGGAGTCTTTTCCTCAAGAATGAGTGTGTTGCTTTTCTTCCAAGTTTCCTTCACTCAAAATGACAAGTGCTTTCTTCAACCTGTCGTCTATACTAAGACAATATGCTATCTTGACAGAAAGTTGGGTTAGAGAATAAACTCTATGATCTCAACTTTAATCCATCTAATACGTTGACTTTAATTTTGACCAAAGGTTAGTATGATGGTCATAGCTTCAACATGCAACCTAGATCAAAATAATGTCATAACAAATAGATGCATACCAGAATAATCAAACTTGGGTTGCACTATTCCTATGAATTTGTTGGAACTTGAGATCCTTTTGGGTCTATGGTAAGAGATCCCTTCTCTTGCAAATACCCTTTAAAGCTTAACAATTTAAACATATGCGAGTACATACCTTTGATAGCATTTGCAGTTAGTGGCACCATTTGGTAGCAACGATAATAGTTACCAACCCTTTTAAAACTTCAAGGGTGACTACAACTGGTACTGCAGCTGATACTTCAACTGATACTGCAACTGCAATTGATACTGCAACTGCAATTGATACTGCAACTGATTCTGAAACTACAACTACAACTGCAACTTAGGGTTTTATGAGGAAACCCTAATTTTTCAAACTTCAAATTTTGAAATTTTGATCCAGGGATAGATGCGCTGAGCTAAGGCGAGTAAGCTGATGCACTCAGATTTATGAAAATCCAAATTTTGCCCCTTGAAACTGACCTTGCGAAAATTTGGACTAGTACTTCTGGTATTGGTTCTGTTTTCCTGGTACTTTTGGTTTTCTGGTACCTTGTGAAAACTAGGGTTTCACTTTCTGGGAGTTCTGTTCACTGAAAAAGTGCACTCAAGGTGCCAAAGAGTTCCCTAGGCTAGGGCACACTTTTCTAGATAGTTTTTAGGCTGATATTCCTCTTTAACAAAAAGCCCTAATTTTCTTGTACGTCAACAATGACGTTTTTCTTTATCTAGTGAATGATGCTCTCTTCAGCTTAGCTCTGATACCATGTTAAGTTTAGAGCTATTATTATGTTTCTTTTCAATTTACTAGATAACAATAGCATAGGTAGGATCACTTTGAGAAACACAATCGCAAGACACACAACATTTATCCTGGGAAACCCTCATGGGGGAGAAAACCTAAGAAAAACTTCCTTAATATAGATAGCCAATATAATGCCAAGACAATAAACCAAACACTAGAGAATATCCTCCATTAGGCAATGCGCCTCTCTCTTCCTTCTTCTCCCAACTGCAACTACCAAACTTGCTCATTGAGTGAGCAAATGAGTGAGTGATCAAATGAGGCATTGGATTCCTTTATTTATACAAATTGGCAGGTGCTGGAAAGGTGTCTCTTCACTGGGCAGGACCGACTTGTGTTCTTAGTGGTTAAAACCACTTTAATTAGCCTGGGGGCCGACTTCTCAATTTGCATAATATATTTAGGGTTTGACCAATCCACAAAAGGGGATTTGGTCAATTACAATGCCCAACATGATCAATTCACAAAAGGGGATTGATCTAATGAATAATAACTCAATAATAAATAGAATACTCTTTGCAATTACAATATTTCAACAACTTTGGTATTGCCCCCCAAGCTAATCGATTCACCCTAGGGAGTACCCAATGTTTGGACCTTAATTAACTAATGGCAATGAATGGGATTGGAAAAAGGATGCATTGAAAATGAAGGTGCAACACACCCTCTACAAAGGCACCCATAAATGGGACATTATGACCCATTGTATGTCATGAACCCCATGCCCAAGAGTCTTGCCCCCATCCATATCATCGTTTTCACATGTCTTAGAAAGGGGTTCCACTTGGGAAACACTCCTTGACCTAGGGGACGATTCACCCAATATGTCATCTTGTCAACCCTTCCATACCCAGACTTGGCAAGTTGCATAGGGTCTTTGAGCAATTGTTTATTTTGATGAGGTGGTTTTTGATGCATGTGCTTAGGTGGCTATTTTATTGACTTGATTTACTCATCATTATGCATTTGACTTGAGATCCTTGGAGGACGTATTCATTGTCTTTGCAGGACCTTGTTTGGTGGACAGATCTGGAAGAACAAGCCTAGCTTGGGCTTTCTTGGGGCTTGAAGCCCACCGGTTGGATACCATGGCCTGCACTTCAGATGATGATGATAGCCTTTGGAGGCTTGAAGCCCACTGGTTGGATACCATGGCCCGCATTCTGGATGATGATGACAGCCTTTGGACCTTACCCATGCCCCTACTAGCCCAACGTTGTGCCTTTGGAGGCCAAAACGTCATACTTTGAGGGCTTGGTGTCATGCATGGGTTAGGGTTTGGTGGTGAAGGGACACATGGCATCATTTGCTGAGGATGCCTTGACTTGGTGGAGAGAGGGCCATATCTGTTGAAATAATGTAACTGCAAAGAGTATTCTAATTATTATTGATGTATTATTCATTAGATCAATCCCCTATTGCGGATTGATCATGTCGGCTATTATAAAAGACTAAATCCCCTTTTGCAGATTGGTCAAAACATAATTGTAATAGGCAGAATAAGAAGTCGGCCCCATAATATATTAAAGAGGCCCCATAATATATTGAAGGCAGTTATAACCACCCAGAAGAAGAAGTCGGCCTTGCCAGTGAAGAGACACCTCCGTCCACACGTGCCAGAGTTGTATAAATAAGGAGGCTAACGCCTCATTTAGACACACACTCACTTGTTCATTTGAGGAGCAAGTTTCAGAGCTGCAGTTGGAGGAGAGAGAGAGAGAGAGAGAGAGAGAGAGAGAGAGAGAGAGAGAGGCACATTCTTGGGAGAGGACTTTCTGTATTTGTTTGAGTTATCTCTTGGCATTGTATTGGCTATCTATAATA
>ML783729.1:280455-293704 GCA_009831015.1 Picea engelmannii
GAATTAGGGTTTCAACAGTGATTTAGGGTTTTGGAAGTCAATAGTGAATTAGGGTTTCAACATGATTTAGGGTTTTGGAAAGCTATAAAGGAAGGGTCAACGACCTAATTCATCATTATGCAGATTATGACTTGTCATTGAGGGGAAGAGGCGCATCTCAGGAGAGATAGTTCAGTGGATTTCTGGAGGAAGACACCAGTTGGCTGATTTTGGTGTTGAGAGACACACCCTAGTCACCTAGAATATCATTCAGGTCTTCCATCATTCTTCAGTAGCAGTTACACAGTGTTCAACAGCAAGGGCGCATTCAACCAGAGTGAGGGCACAACTTCTGAGAGGGTTTTTAGTCGACTTATCCCATCCAGGGAGAATTTCGAGATTTCCCTCCGACCCATTTGAGAGGAGGGCAAGGCGCATCTTTTGCCTGGTTCTTCATCAGATTCCGACAGAGGAATCAACTGGGACGCATTTTCCAGACTTGGATGTGCGACACTTTTAGCGGGCACATTTGGGGTTCCAGAGTGAGCATCAGACCAGATTCAGGGAAACCCTTCCGAACCATTTCCCAGTAGACCAAGGCGGTCGTTTGAAGACATATCTTGTCCGATTTCGACAGTGGAATCACTAGGACGCATTTTGGCAGAAGAAGAGAGGCGCATTCCCCCAGGGGTATCCATCCGGGGTCCAGATTCATCAACAGAGGGGTTCGACAGATACTAGTACTGAGGACTAGAGCGGGGCGCATCATTTGGGACAGTTTCCAGGCCATACCGAGAATTATAGCTCCCATGGTGAACTTTCTAGACTTCCAACAGTTACCTTCAGAGCTGCCATAGTCCCAGCGCATCCATTGATTCCGTAGTGCTCCCATATTCTGGGTATTATCTTTTAGTTGCTTATTTGTATTCCGGCTAAGATCCTTTGTCTGTTGATCTAGTCGACTATTGTCAGTTTATTCAGCCGCATTCGGCCATTTTGTAATCCACAGAGATATCATAATACAAACTTTGCAGTCCTTTGTCGCATTTATTATTTTTATGATCATTTATATGTTGTAAGACATTGATCCTACACACACATTAGCAGCGTTTCCTAGTCTAACCAAGTCAGAAACATTACAACCAGGGTGTTCAATGATGGACGTTTGCACAGATTGGAAAGCTCAATTGTTGGTGGAGTACTCCAAAAACAATTTTTCTTGTAAGGTGATGGATGGACAGGTAATTGATGATAGGTACAGGGTTCTTGATGATGTCATTTTCTACAAGGACTGGATCTACTTGGTTCCAGAATCTACCCTGAAGGGGAAAATTCTGAAGGTGTCTCATGATTTGCCTACAACGGGGCTTCAAGGGTACTTCAAAACGTATAGGCAGATCGGGGAGAGATTCTCATGGAAGAGTCTCAAGGATGATGTACTGAAACACATCCGAGAGTGCATGACTTGTCAACAGAACAAGTCCGAGCAGAGACACCCTGCGGGGTTGCTACAACCTCTACCCATTCCAGAGCAGAAATGGGAGAACATTTCTATGGACTTCATTACAGGCTTTCCTCGAGTGCAGGGAAGGGATTGTATATTTGTGGTGGTCGACAGGCTGACCAAATTTGGACATTTCTTTGCCATACCCACGGAGTACATGGCCATACAGGTAGCAGAATTGTTTTTCAGGGGGGTATTCTGGTTGCATGGTTTACCCAGGCAGATAGTCAGTGATAGAGATGGGCGTTTCATCAACGCGTTTTGGTAGGAGCTTTTCAGGTTGGCAGGCACTAAGCTAGCTACGAGTACCAACTACCCCCCACAGACAGATGGACAGACAGACAAAGATCGTCAACAAATGGGTGGAGGGGTATTTGAGGAACTATGTGGGAGGGAAACAACGCATGTGGGTGAGATGGTTGCACTTGGGTGAGTGTTGCTACAACACGACTTACCATATGTCTATCAGGATGTCATCCTTTGGAGCATTGCATGGGTACGATGCACCCTCCTTTGTGGAGACTGCGTTTGGAGACAACAGGGTCCCGGGGGCCAAAGATTGGGTGGAGGAGAGTCAGAGGATTCTGCAGGCAGTGAGGGAGAACTTGCAGACAACTTAGAACTAGCAGAAGATCTATGCAGATAGGCAGAGAGTCGAGCGCAACTTTGATGTAAGGGATTTGGTTTTTCTGCGATTACAACCATACAGACTGTCCTCCTTGAAGAGGAGCGGAGCAAAGAAGTTGAAGCCAAAGTTTTATGGGACATGCCGAGTCATCAGGAAGATAGGCGAGGTGACATACGAGCTAAAGCTATCGAAGGGTAGCAAGATCCATAATGTCTTTCACGTCTCTTGCCTTAAAAAGGCCATGGGACAACAGATCAACGTGTTAGAGGAGTTGCCACCCTTGGATGAGGAGGGCCAGTTGGAGCTAGTGTCGAAAGAGGTACTTGAGCAGGGAGAGCGCAGGTTGAGGAGCCGTGTCATTAAGGAGTGCTTGGTTAGATGGAAGGGTCTTCTAGTGGAGGATGCCACATGGGAGGGAGAGCATATTCTGCAACACCTAGGGTTGATGTTGCTTGAGGACAAGCAATCTCGGGAAGGGAGGACTATGATGTCTTGTTCCCAAGAGTAGGCTAGTAGGGAGTGACTTAGTAGTCTATATGTTCCCGTAGACTATAGTCAGGCACAAATAGGGAACAAAGAGGAGAAATAAGGGTGATTTGGTGGCTAAACGATGAATTAAGCCAAAAAGCATAGGAAAAGTCACTTAAGCCTAAGTCAACGAAGATTTAGAACGAAAAGGTGCAAAAGGGGGACTTAATTAATTCATTACTCACCTTAGGAGGAAAAGCGCCTAGCTTAAGTGAGGTCAATGGTGAATTAGATCGGGAGGAGTATAAAGGGAGGAATTCGACATAATTCCTTGTTATGTGTTATGATTTGATGTTGAGGTTCCCAGAGGAGGAAGAGATTCGACTTCTACTGTTTTGTGGATTTCTGGAGGAAACCACCACCATTGATCGGTTTCGGTGTTGAGAGACACACCTTAGCCCATCGGAGATACCATCCAGGTATTTCACTGTGCTATTCAGGAGTATCTAGTTTGTAGTGTGTGCAGCTCAGCCAGTGAGGGCGCAAGGTCAGATAGAGGGTTTGTGTAGCTGCATGAGATTAGAGCTCAGATTGCAGTTTCCTTTCGACCCAGTTGAGATCCAGCCAAGGCACATTGATTGAGCCACGTACCATCAGATTCAGACGGTGGAATCCTTCAGAGTGCATCATTCAACCATCTAGGGTGCAACTCTTGTGGAAGGACAATTGGGGTCATAGACAGAGCATCAGAGAAAATCTAGGGAAACCCTTCCGACCCAGTTCCGCATTTGGCGGGGCGAACATTTTGAGTCCTATATCAGACGATTCCGTTGGTGGAATCATTTGGGGGCATCCAGAGAGCCGAGGAGGTGTGCAGATCCCCAGGGGATGAGATCCAGAGCATCAGAGGACAGATCTGCCATTCGACAGTCACCAGGATCAGTCTAGAGGCCAGGGCGCTCCTATTGGGACAATTCCCAACTCATTCCGATGGGTATAGCCTTTTGGATGAGTTTTCCAGTTTGTAGTGGTTACCATGCTTCTCCGGAACCGCCGTTTTTTCCGATCTATCCGTGCATGCATCATATTTGCCTTCATCTTATGATCACGGGTATTTTATGTTATTTGCTTGTAATCCAGTGACGATCCATGAGATTTAACTGATGACTATCTTCTACATTTCCAGTGTTTCATTGTATTTTCATGCTTGTATCTCATAATACATATTATTGGGCAGTTGATGTTCCTTATTTCCGCATGCATCATATATATGACTACTTAAACAATAATGTATAACAAGCACATGCAACAACCAAAAAACATCTCAAGCACATAACTAAAATGCATCCAGAAACCCCTAGAGCATCAGATCCGAAGATAAAACTTATCCAGAAACCCCCAGAGTATCAGATCCGAAGATAAAACTTATCCAGAAACCCCCAGAGTATCAGATCTGAAGATAAAATGCATCCATAAATCCCCAGAGTATCAGATCTGTGAGACAAAACACTAGGTCCGTAGTAGATATCCTGATCAGTTGGATCAGGGATATTTCAGCTCCTTGACCTAGAAACTTGCGCCTAAGATAAGTGCGCACTTCAGCCGTACAACTTGTCTTGAGAGAATGTTACAAGTGTGTGAGTGAGTTAGATCCACAATGGGGATCTACTCCTATTTATACAAGAACTAGCACATCAAAAGGATGTGTCTATTGGCATAATAGGGCGGACCTGTTCAAATGAATAATATAATTAATCTTTACACAATATTAATTGTCTTTTACATGGTGGGGCTGACTTGTACCCTTCACAACACAAATTAGGGTTACAACAAATCTTACTCTCATACAATATAGCAAGGGATCCACACATCCTCTAGTGCTCAGCCACTAGGGACACGTCCACCTGTGCTCAGCCACAGGGACGTAACTCTTAACAGATTAACTCAACTAAGTCCATAGGAGTACCATCTGGAGAGCCATCTCAAGTTGACTCAACTAAGTCCATAAGAGTCAGACAGGAGACCATCTCAAGTCGTCTCAACTCAGTCGAGAGGAGCATGACAAGAGACCACACGTCATCTCAACTCTGTATAGAGGAGTATGACACACCCATCACATGGGCTCTCTCACAAATGTCTCAACTCAGTATAGAGGAGAACGATCTGGAGGATGTCTCTTGAAGCTGCAATCAATAACAGGAGTCATTGGGATCAAAGCACAATGGTACATTGAGTTAAGTGCATCACAACGTTTTATTAATTAGAAGGTTGATTCAGGTGGATCACAACATTTTACTAATCAGAAAGGTTGGTATATTGATTTTGTCGAGGACAGATCCAATTCGTTTTCTGTTGTTTTGAGTGGTGGACAAGAATATAGAGTTGAAGGCAAGGGAAGTGTTTAACTTCAAATGAGAGGTAAGAGGTTGCTATTTAGGGATGTCTACTATGACCTCGGTTTGCTGAAATTTACTTTTTATTAGCTGGATTATGAAGCATAACACACACTTAGATGTTTTCTGCAATAATAATATTTGTTTTATTGTTGCCAAAAGTAGTAGACAGACAATCACTATGGGTATGGAAGAACATGGTTTGTTTTGATTGGTGGATGGTAAAGAAAAGTTGATGGTTACAGGAGAGAAGCTAGAAAAACAAAGAAGGTAAGCAACCAATTCATTATTCTTTTTCTGCTGAATTTCATGAAGAGCGGATGATCTTGAGGGAGGGTGAAGATGGAGCAGTGAAGGGGTTTCATGAAGAAAGGAAGACCATCATGGGAGAGTGAAGATAAAGCAATGAAATGAGATAGTGCTTCCTCAGAGAATCAAAAGAAAAACTTTGATATGTGAACTGCCAAGATGTGGAGGAGGTGTGTTCGATGAACAAGCCAAGTTCTATGTCAATGGTGCAAAGGTTAACTATTCAATGAACATTGGCTCTCATCCCTCTGGTGAGTCAATGGTCAAAGGGAAGGATGGTAACGTGATTTGTACTTCATCAGTCTTGCTGGATACAATTCAATACCAGTCACTGATTGAAAAATGTATTTAGGAGTGGCTGAAAACATCTTGCTTGCCCAGGCCCCAAAGTTTTGTTTTTGTTTTGGAACAAGCAATTTTTTGTAATATGACAATTATGGGAGGCTGTTAGATATAATGGTCGTAGTTAGGACTTAGGGGTGTACTTTAGACATCTAATAAAGTCTTAGTTAGAGACTTTATAATAAAATGATATAATCATTACTTAATACATGTACTCATTAAAAGTTTAGGTGTTCAGGAGTTACATAACTACTCCTCTCTCTTCTATTATGTAATAAGATATTGCATCACTCAATAATGAATTGATCTATTCTCATTCTTATGTGCATCCCTGTTGATGCTTGTGCCTGTAAAAACTAAGAAAGTGGACAACATCAATGCTATTACCTTATTTTTTAAACTCCCCTTTCTGGAGGTTGTACCTTTAGTTTAACTTTGCTGCATGACATTGTTTACATACACAGATATATATATATATATATATTAAAATGTGTAGTAGATGTGAACCCCTGTTCTGTTATGAGGAGAACCATCTCTAAAAAAAATAGTTTGAAAATCATTGTGTTGTAAGTTTAGTACTTTATACTTAGTATCTTCAACCTTTTGCATTATGAGCTCTGTATTTGAAAAGTTATTTTCATGGATTGATTGGTGCTAACTTGTATTGCAGTTTAAGACTGCATATGAAATTGCAAAACTGTGGAAACTAACAAAATACTCCAAACCAAAGTTTTATGAAAGGGCTATACAGTTGAAAAACTTTGATATGTGAACCACCGAGATGTGGAGGAGGTGTGTTTGGTGAACAGCCAAGTTCTATGTCAATGGTGGAAAGCCTGACTATTCAGTGAACATTGGCTCTCATCCCTCTGTTGAGTCAATGGTCAGAGGGAAGGATGGTGACATGATTTGTACTTAATCAACCTTGCTGGATATAATTCACTTCCAGTCGCTGATTGAAAACTGTATTTAGGAGTGGGCTGAAAACATCTTGCATGCCCAATGTTTTGTTTTTGTTTTAGAAGAAGCAATTTTAAGTAATATGACAATTATGGGAGTTTGTTAGATATAATGGTCATAGTTAGGACTTAGAGGTTTGTTTAGAGTCTAGACATCTAGTAAAGGTTGTTAGAGACTTTATAATAAATGATTAATGATTACTTAATACATGTACTCATTAAAGGATTAGGTGTTCAGGAGTTACATAAGTACTCTCTCTTCTATTATGTAATAGGATATTGCATCACTCAATAATGAATTGATGTATTCTCATTCTTATGTGCATCCCTGTTGATGCTTGTGCCTGTGAAAACTAAGAAAGTGGACAACATCAATGCTATGATAAAAATGGGATTAGAAGGCATTACCTTATTTTTTAAACTCGCCTTTCTGGAGGTTGTTCCAGTTTAACTTTGCTGCATGGCATTGTTTACATACACAGATATACATGTATTGAAATGTGCAGTAGATGTGAACTACTATTCTGTTATGATGATAATCATCTCTAAAATAAATTGTTTGAAAATCATTCTGTTGTAAGTTTAGTACTTTATACTTAGTATCTTCAACCTTTTGCATTATGAGCTCTGTATTTGAATAGTTATTTTCATAGATTGATTGGTGCTAACTTGTATTGCAGTTTAAGACTGCATATGCAATTGCAAAACTAAGGAAACTAACAAAATACTCCAAACCAAAGTTTTATGAAGAGGCTATACAGTTGTACAAGGAGGTAAGTTGCATTTAGTATTCTTTACTTTCAAAAGTTAAAGATGCAGCTGTTGTACTGTTCCATAGATTTTGAAGGATTGAATGGTTTTGTAGAATGATTGATTCCTTTTAAGTTTTATGGGTAGTCAAATGCATTATACCCTTGAACCAAGGTCCTTCTCTTCAAGTGGATATAAATGTTATTTTTCTGCAGGCACTGGACCTTTGATGATTTCCATGATTGACATTTTGCACAATGTTGTTTGGCTTTCATCTTGTTATAACCTAGGTTATCTCACATACAAAGGAATTAATTATTGCACAAGCAACCGATTTTGTATTTGGGAAAATTGATGAAGGCGTCATTGTAAAACAAACTTCATTAACAAAATGCCCAAAAATAGTTGAGAGAAAGTGAGGAATAGATCAAGTTATTGTTTGATAGGAATAAAGGAGGCATGTTCACTAATGAAGAAAATACTAAATTAAAATTGTTGAAAGGAATCTCTTGGAACAAAAAGAGACAGAGTGGAGGTTAAAAATTAAGGCTATTTGGTTGGCAAAGGGGGATAAAAATACTAAATTCTTCTAGAATTATGCAAGACATATAAGGATTATGGGAACTGTTATCGCACAGTTTGTAGCTAGGTCAAAAGGCTAGAAGATAGAGGCCAAACTGGCGTAATAGGAACCTACCCCACCCAATGTCACCACGATGGGGAGGTTCTTTCTCTTTAGGGAGGATAGGCCCAAGGGAGACGTCCTCGGTAATGAAGAGGCTAAAGTATAAAGGTCAAAGTAAAAATCACTCTTCACAGGTTACCACAAAAAGCAGATAGTTTGGCTAAACAACCAATAATGAAGTGTAGGCCCAAATGAGAACACCTGCCCGGAACGAAGCAATAGCAGACTAATATATGCATGCTATGATTCAAAGGGTTAGTACTTCATATAACTATCTGATATCAATGTATAAGCAATAGATATTGACGAGATAAATGATTATCAATGCAACAATGAAATAATATCAATTCATCAATAACTACGAAGATGATGTAGCAATCAGTGTGTCAAATCAATCCTTTATTCAATAAATGCTTTTAAACCATCATCTAATTGCCTATAAAAGAGAACTTGCTGCGCCAAGATGGAATAACGAAGGATGACGTCAGCCTTATTAGGGTTAGTAGTTAGTTAGGGTTTCAATTTATAAGAGTTTGAAAGTTAGTTTGACCACTATCACTTCAACGTTGGAGACCTAAGATTAGTGCCTAAGGGTAAATGGAGTCAACTTAAGGGAGGACGCAAGGTTGAATGGAAAAGGCTAAGGACTAGAGGGAAGGGTTCTGAAGTGCTGCAATAGCAGGGCCCCAGAAACAAAACCCTAGGGGATAAAGGCTCACTCCGGTGTTGCTTAAGCAAGGCCTCGTGCTCTTTCCTCCTTCCTTAGGTTTATCTTGGCAAAATGGCTAGCATAACAGATAAATCAAGACACGAGAGTGAGGTGAGGGAGAGTGTTGCTAAGGCAAGGCCCTATCACCAAACCCTAGAAGCAGGACGATCCTAGGTGTAGATAACCTAGGCCTGGGACGTCTCCTCCTTCTTGACTTTTAACAGGTACGGCTAGCACAGGGAAGAAGTAATAAGAGTGTAGCAATGGCTAGGCTCTTCCTTCCTTCTTCAATGGCTGAGAATTTCTCTTTTAGGGGACATGAGACAATGACCTACTTGTGTGTTTGTCCCCTAGGGTTTTAAAATCAACAAAATTTATAATAAATGCAAGAATATAAGACTACAACCATTCAATTAAGAAGTTTTGTAGAAAAAACACTTACATATCATGATGAAATAGCATTGCAAACCCTAGTTGTAAACCTTCCTTCAAGAGAAATGCCAAAAATGCCAATAAAAGCCTTCCTTCAACAAGTGCGCCTCTATCAAAGAAAACAAATACCCAAGTAGGGCGCAAAAATCAGATCTCACTAGGAGAGTGAATTGTGTGTTATGTCAAAATGAGGATAAAACTCCTCAATATACTGTATCAATGACCTTTAATTAAATTTAGGTCATAAAAATTAGCCGACAAGGCTTTAAACCAAAATCATACTGTTTTTAAATTAAAATGCCAAATTAAAACCCTAACTGAGCTATAATAAAGGTAAAATCCCCTTCAAGGGAGGCGCTAGCCCCTTTTAGGGAAAATGAGACATCCAGGAGCAAAACGTTGACCCCCCAGGGGCCTCTCCAACATGCCACATGTGCCACTACTGCCCAGTCTGCCTCCAAGGATGACCATGAAGCTGGATGACGTCATGGTAAGGATGGGGGCGCTCTGAGCCTTCCAAAACCAACGTTCCACTGAAAAGGGGTCATTCCCCCTAGGCCGGGTTTTGCCAAAGTGCCTCTGGTGAAACGTCCTCTTCTTCTCTGGTGCAAAACCTCGGTCAAACATTGTCCTGTCTCTGCCCCTCTAATAGGGTCTTAGCAACCATCTGATGGGCTCTTCAGCCCCATGGAGGTCCGAACTAATCATCTCCCCATGTGTACCGGTCCAAATGGTACCTGTCCGTCGAGCATGGTCATGCAGATCAAAAACTACACCCTTCATGGGCTCATTAGTCACAGGGATCATAGCAATGTTAATCACATTTCATCATTAATATTATCAAACATATGCATAAAAACCCTGATATATCATCCAATAGTTCAAAGATATTACAAAAACCTACAATACAAGGTTGAGGAAAAGGACAAGACACCCTATTGGGCTTGTATCCATAAGGAAAGGAAAGTTTCCAAGGGGTTTCATCCAAGCCATGTAAATGAGGTGGTGTGGATAAGGGATGTCCAGACATACGAGTAGAGTGAGAGCCAGGGATGCATGATATTACCTGTGGGTGCCTTTGTAGAAGGCGAGCTGTACCCGTCATGGATGCAATTTTTTCCAAGCCCTTTCTTGCCTTTATTCTTTTTTTTATTTGCTTTTTCTTCTTCTTTTTCTTTTTATTCAAGGGCTAACCAGAGGACACTGCCTTGGCATGGTGACCAGAGCTGACAGTGTTACCCACAAGTACTTTCACAGAGATGATAAGGCTGACTCGTGATGAGACCCCCTTTCCCTTGGCCATGCAACCAAAGGTCATTGCCCTAGCGTGGTAACCAAATGGTGGCAATGTCATGCTGTTAGGTACCCATGAACATAATAGGCTAGCTCGTGATGAGACCCCCTATCCTCTTAGCTAGGTTTTGTTTGTTATTTTCTTCCGGTCCCTCTTGTTTCTTGCTGTTCCGTTCCCTCTTGTTTCTTGCTGAGAGGCTTTTTATTGCCTTCTCGGGGATCCCTGGGCGAGGCATCTCAAGGTTTCATTTTTAGGCTTTTATCTTTTACCAACTAGTTTTACATTCTGGGCCTTTATAGCCCCTTCTTCCCACGAGATAAGGTGCAACCCCACAAATAGATCATCCTAATGCCCAGACAAGGGGAATGGGATAGATGAGCGGGAGATAAGATGGAAAAGTGGTGGTATGATGGGAGCAGACGATCGCTCTTTAGAAATCCCCCCGGTGGCAAACCAAAACCCATGGCTACAGGCTTGCTAGGGCAACCTGTCAATCCCCCCAATCATGGTCAAGTGGGTCAATGTAAGATCGAAGCAATCGTCAGAGATAAAAGGAGTAAGATGCATATATCTAAAGGTTATAATGATAAAAAATGACACATACCATGATACCTGGACCAATTACCTCATGGAGCAAGAGCCTTCGTTGATACAAGACCAAGCCGATAGTGATGGATGCTGCTGCTGCTGACAAGACGAATCTGACGAAAGAAGAAAAGGATGGGCCCTCCAGGGCCATGCTCAGGTCAATCCTGCTGCCGGTGCTCCATGTCTAGGACCTGTGGGCCTCGAGACATGATCTCCTAGTTATCCCTAGAAATCGGGGATAACATGAACTATATGAGAGATAAGGAAGAAGGAAGGCTGAAAGGTTAGATCTTTCTTGGAAATCATTGATCGAGTTAATCACTTCAAAAGTCTATTGTAAGAATCCCCTAGATCGAACATTGAAGAGATTCTAAATGTAGCTTCCTTCTTTCCAAGGTTGATTGATGACCAACAAAATGAGGATTTAGAAGCTGAGGTATCAACTAAGGAACTTAATTAGTTTTGCATTCTTTCAAAAAAGCAAGAGCCCAGGTCCAGATGGATGGACAATGGAATTTTACTTGGGTCTCTATGACTTTTTGGAAGAAGAGTTGTTAAGAGTAATTGAAGAATCTAGAGATTTAGGGAAAGCATTGGGTGGTTTGATTGCAATATTCATAGTTTTGATTCCAAAGAAAAATGATTCAAAAACTTTTGATGATTATAGGCCCATCTCGTTTTGCAATTTTGTGTACAAAATCATAACAAAGTTTCTAGCTAATAGACTGAAAAGTATTTTCTCTGATTTTTTTTTGGAAGAGTAGTTTGGTTTTCTTCACAATAGGCAAATTCATGAGGTAGTGGGAACAACACAAGAAGGTTTACATACAATTAAGGTTTAAAAACGACCAACATTGGTGATGAAATTAGTCCTTCCCAAGGCTTATGACAAAGCTAGTTGGCTATATCTCAGATTATTATTGACTCATATATGTATGAGAATTTATGTGGTTAACTGGATAGTGCGGTGTCTATCCTCAACTTGATTTGTAGTTTTTTTAAATGGTTCAACATCCAGGTTTTTCTATGCGAGAAGAGGTCTCGAGCAAATGTGCCTTATCTCCCCCTTTCTTTTCCTATTGGTCGCTGAGGGATTAAGTAGAATGGTAACAACTTACAAAAGAGAAGGTACTATCAAGGGCATCAAAATGGGAAATTCCCTATCTTTGTCTCATTTATTATTTGTAGACAATGTCACTTTGTTTGGCTTAGGAGAAACAAGGGAATCCATAAAATATAAGAAAATTCGGGATCTTTATTACAAAGCTATGGGGATGGAGGTGAGTGTCGACAAGTCCTCTATTTTCTTTAATGGACTTAAGGAAAAAATAGAAAGACAATGTGCACAAATATTTCTTTGTGACAATTGGTGAAATTTTCTCAAGTTTTACCTAAAATGTAATGACTATTAGATTTAAAGTTTGGTATTGGCTTTGTGAAAAAATGGAGGGAGGGTAACTAAAGGTTAGGTTGACTCTATTGAAATCAATATTAGAAGGGATTCTTGTTTATGGGTGATCTTTAGCTCACATACCAAAAGGAATGTTGGAAAAAAATAGGAAAAAGTGCTTTAGCTTCCTTTGAATAGGGAAAAGAGAGAAGGAAGGTACACCTTTGGTCAAGTGGAAGAAAGTTGCAAAGCCAAAAGAGGCAGGAGGGTGGGGCTTGAAGCATATAGACTTGTTTGGACATGCATTGGTTGCAAAAAGCCCATGAAGATTGATGCAAAACAAGGGATTTTGGACAAAATAATGTATGCAAATTATACATCACCAGGGACAATAATGGATTTGATTAGAAAAGAGGTGAAGGCTTAGTTATGGAGTTGCTTCTATTATCTAGACAACTCTAGTGAAAGCATTCCCATTACTAGTGAAGTGGCTAGTGTGTGTTAGTTTTTCATAGCATTAGGTTAAGCATGAAGTTCATTCTATTTTAATAATTAACAATAACCATATATGCTGCAGCAACCAAGATCACATGAAGATGCACCATGCACAAGAACACAAGATGTATCCTGGGAAACCCGTCTCAATCAAGGGAGAAAAACCCAGCCAAATCCTTTCCTATAATCTTCAAGAGAAAGACCTTTACCACCAAGAATATCCTAGCACACAAGAGGGTGCACAAAACCTAGAAACCCTAGCGCCCAAGAGAGGTGCGCAACTTTGACCAAGAAGTGTACTTGCTGAAATTTCCAAAACTTACA
>ML783729.1:316170-357760 GCA_009831015.1 Picea engelmannii
TCCAGATTGACTTTAGGGACGTCTCCCTTGGACTTGCCCTCCTAAATAGAAAGAGCCCCCCATCGAGGTGACAGTGGGTGGGGAAGCTCCTGTTGCGCCGGTTTCAGAGCCCTTGGCCCTTTCCTACAAACCGTGCGATAACAGATCTCACCCATTGATTAGACTTGGCTAGATTGGATCTATGCCATTGATCTTTTAGGGCTTGGCCAAAGGAGGCTAAAGGAGGGTAAAGTGTATTTTTGAGACTAAATTCTTCACTTGTGAGTTTTGGAGAAGAGGAGGGGCGCATTTCTCAAGGAGAGGAGGGCGCACTTGCATGAGAGCTTGAGGAGGAAACTCTTGTTGGGTTGAGCTTTCATGGAGAGGTTATCCATGGAGGTTTAGCATTCATTTCCTTGGAGGGCGCATGCTGCATAGAGAAGAGTTTATTTTCTAGAGGAGGGCGCTCATTTTGAGGAGGAGGAGGCTTCATTCATTGTTTTGTCCACTGGAGGAGGAGTGGGTGGAGCATGAGGATGAGGTCTGTTGCATTGGGAGAGGAGAGCTTGGGAGCATGCTTCCATGGAGAGATGCATCCAACTTAGGGCTCTGTTATTTGATGGTGATTTTATCTACTAGGAGGAGGCGCACCAGTGGAGTGGGTTGACAGCTACCTGGTAGGAGATTCACTTGGAGGAAGCCTGTTCTGACAGTTTCAGTGGAGAGGCAACACAAGAGAGCACATTCCTGTGGAGGGATTTCTTCATTGGGTCAAAGAGGAGCTAGAGCGCTTCACTTCAGTGCAGAGAGCAACAGAGGGAGAGGGCGCGCCTGAGTTTGGGCACATCTCTCTCCGGATCTTGTGGCAAGGCTTGTGAGGAGCTTGCCATGTGTACAGGTTCCATTGTATTGTATTACTTGTTGTATCTCTTGCTTTGATCATCATTATATAGACACATATCCCAAACTGGTTTTCCCCGTGGGTGGGGGTGGTTTATCCAGGGTCATGTTGACCAAAATTACTCGTGTCAAATTTATGAATGTTTAGAAGTGTAGATCAACATTTTAAAGTTAAAGATCTAGAGGTAGTGTTATGTGTTTTAAGTTATATTGCATGTGCTAACATTGAGCAAAAAGTTGGATGACTGTTTGCTGTCCTAAAACAACAAAAGAAGACAACCATACAGTTGAAACTTAGAGCCATACTAAGGTCAAGGACAGACCTTAGGTGGCAACCTCATAGGACCTCAATAAATCTACAACTTACTCCTCCCAATGGTACAATGTAAAATTGGGATTCTATGTTGTAGTCTTGAATCTGTAAATTGACTTTGTGGCATTTCCCAACCCATTTGATTTATTTTCCATCAACTACCATGACCTTCATATTGGGCATCAGATACACGGAAAGATTTAATCTCTTTGCAAGATTTGTGTCAACAAAATTATGGGTACTTCCTGTATCTATTAAGACAATTACATTGCTCTTTTTAATGTGCCTTTTCAATTTTAAGGTCTAGGGTTGTGCTATTCTTGTCATGGTTGATAGTGATATTTGTGGTGCATTCTCATTATCTGAATTTGGGGAAGAATTTTGAGGGTTCTCGACTTCTCCTTCGTCTGATTCCTTGCTGTTTGAAACATCCTTTGCTTCACATTTATATAGATTCATGGTGTTGTTTCCCTTGAGACCTATCTTAGAGCAAATTTCGTGGCTATCTTTATGATGTTAGAGCTCAGAGTTCCATGATCAGATGTGCCACAACGATGCTTTGTACTATTGTATCATTGATTAGCTGAAAGTGTGATCTACTTGTACTCATGTATTGTATTGGACCATGCTTAGATGATCTATGTAAAAGTGTTTTTACCTAGGTGGTAGCTCTAGACCTTTTGTGGCTGGTCATGGCCCATCCTCTTAGTCCCCATTTCAAGATAGTCCTTGCTCTTATATCTTAGTTAGTATCTCTCGGAGATCATTAAATTGGTCCCATGATGGTCATTTATATCCTAGATAGGTACGGAAGAGTCTAGGGATGGATCTACTAGGACACATGACCTATAAAACCTCTAGGCTTTATCACTTCACTCTATGTAAAAGTGTTGCTCATGTTGTAAAGGTTGTCATACCAATGGAGCACACTTATCTTATGCCTAAGCATGGATTCCCATTTATGTATTTGTCACACTTTGCCATGGATTCTTGGAGATGACTCTACAGTTTCTCATGTAGAGATACAACTCCCAAGGTATTTTCACAGATCTCAAGGTTGTTCATGGATTCCAAGAAACTAGTCACATCGCCCAAGACACTTTGGGGCTATTTCTACATGCCACATCCTAGATCCTTGAGCAATCTCTTGTTTCATCCACCTTGGAGGAGATCCAAGAGGTTTTCATTGCTTACTTTGAGGAGCTGATTGTGGATCCATCCACTTGGAGGCCTTGGAGGCTAGATGTTACACTTTTGACTCATCTTCTTCCCTGTTTGATGGAGAAATCTCACTCTCTTGTGGGAAATGTTATACATGTGGCACATCTTCATTGTATTTTATGTATTTCTTGATTTGGTTTCTTAGTTAATTAGAAGACAAGTCAATTTTGTAGTTCTCCTAGGCTAGATCTAAAGAGATAGAAAATAATATTGAATGAGAAGGATGATGAGGCATCCTATATAAATAGAGGCTACTCCTCTCATTCCAATTCGTTGTTGTTGTTGTCTACTTCTTTGAGAATACAATTTTATTGAAGAGCTACCTATTGAGGTTTTGGTGTCAATTCTTGGAGCTCTTCTCTCTTGGTTTATTTTTGGTGCATTAACAATTTGTTGTGTTAGATCAAGACTCCTACAAGCTTTCCAGATCGATCCATTTGAAGGGTAATTCTACCACTTGGAGTGAAGACATCATAGGGTAAATCTTTTCCTTCTTCTTTTGTTAGTTTGCTAAGTGCTCAATTCCTTGATTTATTTTTCCATTGGATCCTTAGCAAGGGTAGTTAGCATTTTTCAAGCTATAGTTGATCTTGTTGGTGAAGTTGTTTCTTTTGGGAACCCCTTCTTGTAGGGCCTTGGTCTACATACCTTATCTTGGTTAGATATGAGACTATTTTATCCCTAGGGTTCTAGTCTCTTAGTCGTAATCCATGAAGATAAGATAGACCAATTCTAAGAGAGGCATTCTTCTTGTCTCCTTAAGCCCTAGTTGGAATAAGGCGCTTGTCTTCTCCCAACAACCAACCATAAAACCCTAGACTTTAAATCTTCTAAATTTTAGTCCTAATCCATTAAGATAAGATAGACTAATTCTAAGAGGGGCATACTTCTTGACTCCATAAGCCCTAGTTGGAATAAGGCACTTGTCTTTTCCCATCAACCAACCATAAAACCCTAGAATTTATTTCTTTTATATTTGTTTAGAGAGAATCTAATGGTAAATCAAAGAAATATCATAATTTGGATTTCTTTCCTAGTCTTATCTCTAAACTATAAAGAGGAAAATCGGCCCAATAATATTGTTCTTCCAGGTTTTATTTATCATATTTTGGGTTGATTTTAGGGTTTTCTCAAATCTGGAAATTACATAACAGTAATAAAACCAGATTTGAGGAAACCCTGGAACTAGGTTATATGCTTAAAACTTAATTTATTCTTGTCTAGTTTCTATTTTCATCAACTAGAATATTGTTGCATGTTTATCTTACATTTCTAGTGGTGAAATTGATCTCTAAATTGCTTCTAATTACATATCATTTATTTGGAGATTGATTGGGTGAATGAATTCTAGTGCTAACATTGGATAACCTAAAGGGGAATTCACTCTCTTATTTCAAGTTCTCTCGTATTTCATTGATACATCTAGTGTGAGCTTGATTCTAACATCTTTGGGCTGTTTATTTGTTGCATATCTCAAGCCCTAGCTAAAACATCCATGACGTCTTGCATATAAGTGGAAATTATCTCTGTTGGATGGTTTATTCTTTACTCTAAATTTGGAATTTTGCATTTTTTTATCATTAAAACAGGTTTAGAAGTGTGGGACAATTTTAAGCTAGTCCCTAATTCAGCATATGATTTATTGGCACTCAAAGCATATATTGCACCTTCAATTAATGCTAGCCGATTTCATTCCTAGTGCTCTGAAAGTAGCTTAAAGTGGTTTCTTTCAAGTAGGGTCTTCTAAGTTTCTTTTATTCGAGTGATAATCATCTAAATGGAGGTCTGAAGTTGTATTTATTGTTTATCTTTACATCAGATTTGGTACACACATCCACTCACTCCTAACTCTTTTCTCTTAAGTGGATAATTGGTGGTATTATGCTTTTGATCTTGCATTGTTATCCTAAGGCATTTAATCACTTGTTGGAATTCTTGTGCTTTACATAGTATTAATTCACTAAAAAGATTGACTCTTAAATCTGTCATTGGTAAATAGGAATATCCCACTTGGCCTGAAGTGAAGGGGATATTGTACTAAGGTGACTGTGGTACAATTCCCATCTTGTTGCCCCAAGGTAGCACCTGTGGTTGGACTTTCCACTAGTGTGCTAGTTTAGGCAGTAACAGAGGGGAAACGGTTTTCAGGGTTCATTGGGGAACTACTCTATCCTTGAATGTATTTTTGGGATTTTCTTAGTTTTGTGATCACAGATCCTCTACTCACTAACAAAAGTAACCTGAAGGATGTCCTGTCCGTCAATTAAAGTACTTGTAATTTTGTTTCTGATTACAGAATCTCTACTTACAAACTAAGGTAAGTTGAAGGTTGTCCTGCCCAGTAATTAAAGTTCTGATATATCCGAGGGAGATACCACTATCATATTGCAATTTTGGAGGGTCCCTTGCTAGTTGCTACCTTCTTTTGTTATTCAGATCAGACGTGTCTAGCTCTATACATACACAAGGTGACTTCTCACAGACATGAAACCTTACAGGATTTATCCATACCTTGACTGACTAGGTTGATCACCTCCTCCTTTCAGCTTACCTTGGCTACTAGAGGCTCTAAATGCCATGAAGATTCCCCAGTGATGGACTCAAATGACACTAGGTTGTTAAGACAATGCACATCCTCCTGTTCTCCTAATAGACAAGGCGACAAAGATGTACCTGCTTTCACCACAAAACTGCCTTCCAAACCATATTGAGCAACTAGATGCCCATCATTAGTTTTTTCTCTTTGGCCTCAAAGGTTGGGAGAGCTTCTTTTGATTGCCCTTGGTTTCCACCTAGGCTCACCCAGTGAGGCCCTCTCAACATTGGTCACTCCCTAGATGAACTTATTAGGATTTGCATTGGTACTTTCACAGTGCTTGATGGGGATGGAGATGGTCCTTCTCCCTTCTCTATATCTAGTGCCTAGTAGTGTTTCTCTGTTTCTTGGGTTTACCCTTTATTACTCACTTTTCTTTCATTTTCACTCCTATCTGTTTATGTTTTAGCTTTCAGGAGTAGCCTTGACACTCCCGCCTTATGTTTGTGATTTTCTCCGTTTTCTAGTCCCATTGGCCTATTCTTATCTGGACATCAATAAATTTATATTATCTTATCTTATCTGGACATCAATAAATTTATATTATCTTATCTTATCTGGACATGACATTAGATTGCTTGCTATATAGTGTTAGAAACACACCTTTGTCAAGACGGATTCTTTTCCTTAAATCCATTATATCCCATTTCTTCTATGTTGTTTGATTAATCCTGATTCAGCTAATGATATTTGTAGCATTATTCAATAGATATGATATATTCACTGCCATGTTATTTTATAATCTGTTTACACTGTACAGCTTTTCAAGACTTGTATGTGCTAGGGATGGCTTCAATGACGCGTCTGTGTTTCTGTTTTCCCAGTTAAGTGCCAAAAATATTAACAATGTTAAGAAGGCATTTTATGTTTGGCTTATATGGCAGATAAACAGCCATTTAGCACAAGGAGATCGTACATCACTGCGGCAGCTAGTAACAGAGAATATGTACACGGTGAGTTTCCAAATATAGTTGCAGCAAGAAATGCAGGATATGTTTCCTTGCCTCCATCATTTTATTTTGGTATATGTTCTAATGTTTTGTGATGCCAGTTAATTTGTTTCTAAGTAAATGGTTCTTAGCTATTCATCTCTATAAGTTATCTTTGTTTTTCTATAAGATGATATAATATTTTCTTATGTTATCTTATCTAGGGAACAAGGAAACTATCAAGTAGATTGGATTTTTATGAAGTTGTGGATTTCAGAATGTTAATTCTGCAATGATATAAAATTTTATCTCCTTCTGAGTTTGTACATTTCTTTAACTTTGTGTTAGATTTTTAAGAGGGAAATAAAACAAAGGGAGACCACTTGGTCTCGTGTCCATTGGGAAATGATAGAGCCTACTGTTAGAATACGAACATTACGAGCTCGTATGGTAAGTTCTTTGTACTAGCTTGTTTAGCGAGTTTAATCTTGCAAGAAAATGACAGATGACTACATTTGTCAAAAATTAAATAGGTAAGACGTTATCGTTGCATCTGGTTGATCAAATCACTTGCTGCTGCAGATAGCTGTGGACAAAAATAATCTTGATAATGCATTTGTACAAATTACCCTTGAGATATTAACTAATCAGGTACGGAAGGTTCAATCTATATTTTATTATTAGGCTAGAAGATTTGCATGCAGAGGGTTGTGCATGTCTCTTTATATATTGATTTTGTCATATAATATGGAATCATGTGTGTTTCACTTTTGAGTTGTTTTTCTTCATTACTAGGGGCTTGTACCAGGTTCTTGAAAAGTTTCATCTGAATATCTCTCAAATTGAAAATATTTGGTGGTGAAGTAGATCAATAAAATCCGTAATGCAATACACCTGCTTGTGTGTTCCTTGATGGGGAAGTTGACATTTGGCCAGATAAGTTTTAGAAATAAACATAGAATCAGAACTAGAAAGAGGACATCCTTACTTTATTGTATTGGATTTTATGATCTGAATAATAAATAATTAATTCTGCACAGCTTACATTATGAACACACATATGCTCTCACAAGCAAATATTCATTAAACTTAGATGTCCATGGTTGATGATATGCAATGGGAAATAACCTATGTTGCATTGGTTTTCGGGACGGGGGAATGGCTAGAGTGCACCGCCAAATTTTTCAGGGGATGGCAGGTTGGGGACGACTATAATATATATTAGAATTCACCATAAACATTTGTAGTTTCTTCAATCTTGTAAGCATAAAAATCTATACTATATAGTATTATGCACAACCTTTACACTTGCTAATTCTGGAAAAGCTCAAGCAATTTAAAAAGGGGCCGAGTGACATTCCATTATTGGCTGCTAGACATGAGCAACATGCAATTTAGCTTTAAGAAACTTAAGTGAGAACTGTCTCTATAGCATCTTTTTTTCCTTATATTTCTTGTTAATGATGATTATGTTAAAACATAAAAGGAATTCCCTTTAGTTAACCCCTGGATTTTCTCAATTGCAAATCCCGAGGGTTAGGGGCCAGCGTATTCTATTTGGCTGGCATTTAGATTTTTGTTTAGAGACAGTTTATGTGAGCTAGAGTTGGTTGCCATTGAGTTCAGGTACATGATTGGGTCAGTGATGTTTTCCTGCTTCAAAGATAGAGTATGCACAATTTTTCATGAGATTTGGTGGAGATGGCTATTTTTAACACTTCTACTTTTGAGGAGACATAGTTCAGAGGTCCACATGGCATTTTTTATGGTATATTTCGAGTCCTTGTGAGCCTAGGATTCTAAAGAGCTTCTTCCGGATTTCATGCACGATACTTCATACAACAACTCCCGTTCAAGGGCTTGCATGTCGAAATATAACACATATTCGGATTCCTTTCAGAAATCAGAGTCCTACGAGCATAATTTCATTGACATGCAAACATTTTTTATTTTTAGTAGTAGGCCACATAGCAACCTTGCAGAATGACATTTGGTAGTCCTAGGATACATGTGACACTCCTTGGAGGTGACGTGTGGTACTCTTAGATTGTGACACATGGCAGCCTCTAATAGTGACAAATGGTAAAATTAGGGCGCATGCTTGGGGTTGGGATGATGTGGTAGGTATTGGAGTTAACTGATGGCATGTCTAAGTCAACAGGGTGCATGCATGAGTTAGGAGGTGAAGTGGCACATGGTGATTATTAGGACGTGGATTGGTTGATCAACTAAAGTGCCTACATTTTCTTTCTCCTACTACACTCTCTCTCTCTCTCTCACTTAGTCATGAGTTGAACTCTAACTCTCTTTAGTTAACTGGGGAACCTCCTTTCCTCTCACACTCCAACTCTCTTAACTCCCTCTCTCCTCACTTAACTCGCTCTCTCTTCCACTTCAGTCCCTCTTTCCCTCACTTCACTCCACTTCTCCCTATAGTTATCAAGCACATGTCCCTTCATTTACTCCACTTTACTTGAGGCGCCTCTCTATCTCTCTAGTTCATGGCTACTTCAACTAAACAAACTCCTAATTGGAATAGTGCACCCTCACTCTCCTCCTTCAGTCCTCATCCACTTGGACATGCACAAATGGACTCTTCACCTGTTGGCAACTCAAACACCTTTCAGTTAGACACTCAAACACCTTTCAGTTAGACAAAGCGTGCTTTGAAACTTCTCTTTACTCTTCTCTGGATCAACTGAGAGCATAGTCACTTGACTAGGGCACATCATCACTCCTCTCAAGATGGCACTAGCGCATGAGGACACCTCTCTCTTCAGTTGAGGCGCATGACTCCTCTCTCCCTTTCACTCACTCATGCACATGGTTTGAGGATAGCTTCTTGGGATATGCACCCTCTTTGTCCATATAAGCAGGGCTTCTTCATTGGCATATGGCTGGATCTTCTTCTTCGACAACACACTCCATCTGATTTTTTCTCTCTTTCTCTCTATTCTAGCTTCTCTTCTTAGGGGTAGGGAACATCACTAAACTAGTTTTTTGTATTTGTCTCAATGGCGCATTCAACCTTTTAGTGAACACAAAAATAAATCCATGTTATGTGTTATCGCACATGTTGTAGGTTGGGCAAAACCCGACCCAACCATCAAAATGGTGACAACTTAGAGAGCACCTACCCCCTGTCACCTTAGGCAGGTGCTCCTGTCAGTTTAGAGGTGCGATATTCACCTCAAGGGGGGAATCCAGGTGACCCTAGGGGGGAATGAGATGAAAAATGGGATGTATGAATGGATGCCCTTAAATATCAAGTTTCTAGATGGAAAGGGGAACTTGGTCATGAGTCTTGAGGGTTGTTTGAGGTTGCCAAAGCCTTGAGTGACTTTACAAGAGATAGTACCTGCCCAAGACACAAATAAAACCAAGTATACCATGCAATATATCAATTGGACAAGCAAGTTAAGCTTGCTGTCCCTAATAGCAGCAATAAACAGAGATATATATCAGGAATAAACTATTAAATGAGGCTGCTATATAAGATGCCAAATGTCAAGATAAATGTGAGAGATAAACTTGTGGTTTTAGCATGATAGTATGACTGTAAAATAGCAAATCTGCAACAAAGGCTAACAGCCTTAATGGCTGTAGCAAAACAAGCTAAATATCAGCAAAATTAACCAATGAAAGTTACTCCTAATTACCCTAAAATGTGCGCTAGGGTTAGTAGTTTGTTAGGGAGAAGTTATAGCTAGTTCCTAGGGTTAGTTTGGAGGTTTCCTAGGGTTAGAAGGTTAGCTTTTCTGCAGCCCTAGTGGCTGTAGGTTAGTTTTGTAACAACAAGAAGTTTTAGTGAGAGAAAGGGGATGCCTCAATGAGGCAAGATAGCCTAAGGCTCAAAGAATAGTATCCAAGTGAGAGAACTTCAAGACCTTGACTTTTCACGTCTATCAATGCAATATTTTGTTTCTCCAATGCAACAACTAGAGCCTTTGATTAATGGGTTAATGGGATCACAAAATAAAGAGCTAGAGATACTACCTCCTTGGGGGTATAAATCCTCTTATTCTCCAAAGAAAGTATCCTAGCTAGGGTTTAGGCTAAGGGGTGTATGTCCTTATACTTCCTTAGCAAACCCTTGCAAATAATATTTCTATGATAGATTATGGTGGAGCTAGGTAGGGCTGTATGCCTTTATACTCCCTACTTAACTTATCAAAAACCTTGAACTTTGAACAAAGAGAAACAACAAGTGTAGCCTTTACCAAATTCAAGTTGCAATAAGATAAACTCTTAACATGCCAAGATAAACCACCATAAAGAGATAGAAATGACCTCCATAAGCTAGTGCATCATCATCATGTAGCCAATAACCAAAAAGAACACCATACCATAGCACAAGAGAGAAAAAAGCTTGAAGGTAGCGAAAATTTCAGTCCTAAGCCTCTCACAATGGGAGAGATATGTTATGAAAATGATTTGAGTTTGATCTATATTTATACAAAAAGTCCCAGACATAGTTTGTCCACATAAACTAGGGTAAACCACAAGATAAGGGTTATGTTGACCGCCTCTCCAACATAGGTGGTCAACTCCATGTGCCATGAAGAGATGCATCATCAGATGCTCATTTGTCGAAGAAATTTGGTTCTACAGGGTATGTTTGGCCCCAACACTTCTTTTTGTAATAGGAATTTCCGCACCCCTGCGTGGGTTAATAATGTAATTGGTCTGCATGAGTCATGTCTAGGTCAGTTACCCTGGGATCGATTCACTAGGAGAGTTCCTTTCACAGAGGGTTTTTTATCCTCAGGTTATCAATTGGGCTTTTTAGCCTTATTGATTTCCCTTGAGTTTTTCCCTCACACTTGCAATAATTCCTCGAAAGTGGTGAATGACGTTCTAGTGGGCTTATCTTTTGGTAACTATTGTAGGGAATCATTGTAAATGACCATGCAAGACATCTTAGAAAGTTTCGCGGAATTTCGTCGAGTCTAGATTAGTTTTTTTTAATTAATTAATTTTTAATTAAATTTCCCTAAGTTTGGAGGTTTAATTATTTAATTAATTAATTTTTTTGAGTAAAAATTGTGAAAGCTAGGTCCTTGTATTTTTTATCGGGGTATTTGTGTTCCAAAAAAATGGAATAGCACCCCTACACCCTTGGACTAAGTTTCAGCTCGGTCGGACAACTTTTGCTATGGGTTTGTCCACCTAGAGTGTCAGTCAGTCAAAAACAACAATTTTAATTGCTAAGTCCAAACATAGGAAAAATGTAATTTTTAAAAATGAGTTAAAAGGATGATGTAAAGATGGATAAAGGTGAGAGATATTTTTCCTAACCCTTCCTAACCTTTTCCAACCCTCACATCACCCCCCCCCACCTAGCCATAAAGAAAAAACGTCACTTTTCCTAGAGTGGTGTGCTTTCCTTCTAGAAAGTCTCCAAAAAGTAAAAAAAATGATAAAAAAATCAATGGGAGACTTATGCTATCCATTGGCACTCTTTTCTTAGCCTCCCACTACCTCTTTGCTTCATCCCAATGCCTCTCCACTTCCCTTTACCTCTTTTATTGCTCTCCTTTCCTTTCCTCTCCCCCATGTGGTGCGCCCTCCAAGGAGAGTTACCGCCCCCCTTGTGGATCTCCTAGGAAAATTCATTTTTTGATGGTTGGGCTCCTTTTTCTCCCTTGGCACGCATCCCATAAGCCTCACACCACTCTTTTGTGTGATCCCAACATTTCCCACACCAATCTACAGACTAGATCTATGATCTAAACCCTAGATGGTGTGCCTTAGCGTTGGGATCTCATCTCATGCTTGGTGGTGGACACTTGGCATTGATCCAAGAGAGGTAGGTTTGCCTCTCCAAGTATAAATAGATTCCTTTCCTCACTCCCAACTCACCATATCTTGAGCTATTGTTATGCTACTTGATTTCTCTCTCTCTCCATCATTTCCATTCTTTGGCTCTTAGGGTTTTGGAGTAAGTTCTCTCCAAGATCCATTTCTTGAGTAATAAAGAGAAGCTTTGGAGGACAATTGGAAGAGTTATGTACATGGTTGTTCTTGGCACACATATGAGGTAAATTTGTTTGGATTTGGTTGGTGATTGCACACATTGGATCTTAGGTAAAATGTTACTTGAGTAGATTTATCAATGCATATGCTTGTAGATATATATATCTTGCTTTGCTAGATAGGATTGAAATGTCATCTTGTTAGTATATGCAACATATTATCTCTTGTATGCACATCATCTCTCAAGTCTTGCAGGTTTAGCTTCAAGGGTTTCATTGGGAATGCACCAAGGAAGATTCTTCCCTTGAAACACATACAAACTCCATACTTTCTCACCCTTTACTCTTCTTATTATTGCTGTTCACATTCATATATATTTTAGCTAGCTTAACATCTTAAAGTGGTCATCTAAAACTACTTTTTTTTCATAAATTTTTCTATGTGAAAAATTTCTACCAAAAATAGAATTTTTTTTTCACTTTGCTTGTTGTGTATAGCATTTCCAGCAATGATACTTTGCTGGTTTTTGTAGGTTCAGATCTGGTTGAGAGGGGTTTTGGCTACCCAAAGGCATCCACACAACATTCAAAGACCCCCCAAAGGGATTGGTAGCTATTTCTCAACCTTCTTTCTCTTTCTCTAGCTTCTTGTGCTTATTCTCCTTCACTTCTTGCAGATTTTAGTAGCTTATAGCTTGGGAAAAGGATTGATATGACCTACCTCCCAAGTGTGAGCTTGGATCTAGATCTAGCTTAGAGTTTTTCATCTCAAAGCGAGGACGTGGGGTTAGTGAGCTTCTTTCTTCTTTTGCTCTCTTGCCTCTCTTTCTTCTTTCTCTTGCTTGCCTCTCTCTCTTTCTTCTTTCATTTTCTCTTTCAAGCATTCTCTAAGTCTAATAATTGCTTACCTATTGGAAGAGGAATACCCCAAAGGTAGGGTTAGGGTTTAATTTGTGTTATTGATCTAAGTGCTTAATGTTTTGATATTTTCTAGATCTAGATCTCACACATAATCAATCTCTAGCTTAAGCCTATTGGGCATTATCAACATAGCTAGATCTATTTGCATGCTTATGCTCCCTAAAGTTTAATCTTTACTTTACATGCTTAAATCTAACCCTAAATGTTTAAATGCTTCAATAAGTTAAGTGAATGGTGTTTTTCTTTCATGCATTAATTTTAAGGCCATTTGCCAACACACTTGAAGTAATTCTTATGGTTGAGTTGATAGTATAGGCAAACACTTAAATCTTCTTTCTCACACTTAAATCTTGTTTCTCAATGCTCTTTATCATCTTAAGATAAGTGTGTTCATTTTCATCTTGTTGGCAAGTTGTTCTTGCCCCTTGTGGTTTTACTTCTTTACTTTGCAAGCTACATATTGGTGCACTAAGTAATTTGCTCTCACATAGCTTATATGTGTTAATGCCTTTCATTTCATAAGCTTAAGCAACACATTTTAAGATGAAGTAAGTTTCGGCCATAGCGCTAAATCACATTTTAAAGGTGTCATAAAATCTTTAAAACTCTCTAAAATACACCTAAAAGTCTACCTAATTCATATATTAACTTAATAGACTTAATAGGGTACCTTAGACCACCATTTTCACCATCTAAAACGGGTATTGAGGAGGGCAACGGACGGTGATAGGCCGGGGACGGTCTCACGACACAAAGGAGTGTCCTTTCCATAAAAACTCAATGCTTTGGGCTGACTGTGACAGCTAGGGTTAGCCTCGTTGCTATACTATCTTGAGCATCCAGCAACCATTTGGCAATAGGAGGAGGAGGCTTTGGTGAATCAATAAATAAAGGTAACTAAAATTTGATAATTTTAAGAAACCTTTAATAATCCAACCTTGGGCTTAATCATCTAAATACTTTGTGGGTTTAATAACTAAGACTGTGGATAATCTTCATCATCCTTATAACACTTGTGCTTAAAATCTCTAAATCTTCCCTGTTGATATGTTGATGATAATGATATGTTGATGATAATCTCATAAATGTGATGATGCTTTGATCTCCTTATATCCTGCACACAAACTTAAAAGTGGTTAGCTTGTTGCATTGTTGTATCTCTAGCATTCTTATTTGTAATTACTTGTAGCTAATCTTGTTGTAAAAAAATTATTCTTTTGTAAGTAACTTGTAATTTTTTTGTAACGAATCACCCTTTAACTTTAGTTGACCCCTTGCCCAATCTTAAGCACTAGTCTTAGTTGCCTTAGGAAAAGGTTTTCTTAACATACCAACCTCGCATCTTGCATTGTTGCCTTAGCATCTTAGGTTAGAATCCCCCAAACCTTAACAAACTAAAATCAACTCCTAGAACTTAACTTTAAAACTTAACTAGAAACTAGGGACTACCCCCCTTGGCTTCCCTAGGAATGAGCCTAGACGGAAGAGGTTTCGGTCAAAGTGACAGCGTGGGCTGTGAACCTAGGCATTGTGCCTCCAAGGACACACTAAGTGAGCTGGACTTAGCTCACGTTTGCAAGTGTGTATTAGGACGACAACGGGTCAACAACCCTAATCTTGCCCCTTTACAAAATAATATTAAACAATTGATCTTAAAATTTACTTTTGCACGAAAGAAACCCTAAAGTAAGATGATATCTTCCCTTTAGGGGACGTTTTTGACACTTTCCATGTCGTTGGAGAAGAATGTGGAAGACGTTGGGGCTCCTTGAGCCTCCTCTTCACGTGCCAAGCCTTCTCCATGCTTCATCCAGTCAAGATATGCCAAGTGTCAATGTGCAACTCCATCACCACCAAACCCTAGCCCCTTCATGACATCAACCCTCTAGGAGGTGACGTTTTGTCTCTCCTAGGGAAGTCATTTAGGTGGTAGAGGCTAGGTTAGGCCCGTCATGATTCCTTCTAGGCATCCAAAGGCACGTCTTTGTCATCTAGCATGCGGGCCCTAGGCATCCAGCCTGTGGGCTTCTTTCCCCATGGAAGCCCAAGCTAGGCTTGTTCTCCCAAAACTGGCCACCAAGTAACGTCCTGCAAAACAAAAGGGTACGCCCTCCAAAGATCTCAAGTCAAAGATACCATGACAAGTGTAAACCACATCTAATAAGCATGTCACCTAAGCATGTGCATCAACACTACCTCATCAAATTAAACAGATGCTCAAAAACCCTATACAATTGACCAAGTTTAAGTATGGGAGGGGTGTCATAGAAGTCCTATTGGGCAGACCAAAGCCCTTAAGTAGGGGATGCTCCCAAGGATGGCCTTTCAAGGTTATGTACTCGATGATGAGGTGGAAGGGGTTTATGAGTTTCATGACATACAATGGCTTGTATTATCTCATTTATGGGTGCCTTTGTAGAGGGTGTGTGGCACCTTCGTTTGCGATGAACTTTTTCCAAGCCCATCTTCTTGCCATTCTTTATTTCTTTCATGTTTTAAGGAACAAGTTGAAGGCCACTGTCTTAGCTTGGTGTCTAGATAAAGACAATGTCATTCACAAATACCTTGCTTAAATGAGAAGGTTGTCTCGTGATGAGACCACTTTTCTCTCGGTTGTGTAACTGAGAGCCACTACCCTGGCTTGGTGACTAGATAATGGTAATGTCGTACCGCTAAATACTCATGATCATGATAGGCCGACTCGTGATGAGAGCTCCCATCCTCCAACTAACCCCTTAAGCATTCACTATCATTTTTTTTTTTGTAGGTCCCCCTTTTCTTGCAGAGAAGCGTTTCATTTCTTTCTCGGGGATCCCTGGGAAAGCATCTGGAAGGTCAATATTTAGGATTTTATCTTTTTAGCCAACAAAAATCCCTCTAGGCCTTCAGCCCCTTCTTCCCATGAAATGAGGTACATGCCTTTCTTGGGTCACTAAAGTCAAAGGGCCTAGAAGAAGACAATATGATGGGAGTGTAATGAGCGGAAAGTGGGAAGTATGGTTCAGAACGGTACAATAATCCCTCAAGAGACTCCAGTTGCAAATCTTCCCCAAGGTTGGCCACTTACTAGGAAATATATGACACTCGCCTAGGTGAAACAGGGTCAAAAGCATAATGTTCGAGCAGGCGTTCTATAATCAAATGTAGCTCAAATATAACATGTTTAAATGCCTTAAATATTAGGGTGATTACCTGCCACAATACCTGACTTGTAGTGCATGGAGCAAGACCCATCTATCTTCCAGAAGCTAGCCGATGTGGTGGATGCGCTGACAATGGATCAGAATGTGGTGATAGAGTGGGCTTCCGTATGTGCAAGTGGATACTGTTGGTCACGTGGTCTCTCGACACTCCATATCTGCAACCTGAGGGCCTCGAGACATGATCTCCCTAGTTATCCCACAAAATGGGGATAACATTATGCTCATATCAAGCTTCGATGGCTTGTCGGTATCGTGATTGTTGTTTCTGCATGATTTAGAAGTTATTAGTTTGTTATTTTGGTATATTTCAGCCACTTAATAGTGTCTCTTCTCTATTTTCTTTCATCTCTTTTAAGCTAATGTTACAAGGATTCCACCACAAACATTTAAAACCAAACTTTTGAAAATGTTTTGGCTATTTAATCGCAGCCAAAATATATATTTCTTTGCTTTTCTTTTCGTGGTTTTATTGTGCAGATTTACAAGTTGAAAACAATAGGAGGAAGGCCTAGGGACAACCCCCGAGGTTGGTAAGTACTAGCCCAAATGGAGAGGAATCTGTCCGTGACACTAAGGGGCAGTATTTCCTACAATTACACGATTTTCCGTGCTGATTTTATTGTTTTCTTAGATGAGATTGGAGTGCACAAAAATGTGCTAACATTTTTGCGTCGTTGTCGAGGAATTCGTCGTCATTCCTGGTTTTCAATACGACAGTGGAAAGCTTTTTATTTTATTTTTGTTTATTTTAAAACTCACCTGACGATTCCACATGAAACAGGGTCGGCTCTATTGGGGAACTTGAGAGAATCATCTAGATTCCATCTGACACAAGGTCTATTTCTGGCACTTGATAAACTTTAACTTCTATTCCTAAATAGATCTGTCACACCACCTGGGACTTGTTACCACCCTATTCCTAGGGGTAGCTAGAGTAGATAATGTCTTGTGGCCCTTAATGGAGAAAATGATCCTGACCATGATGATGATCAACATGTCCACAGATGGCAACCCTGCAACCCCCCTCATTCACCTTTAGAACTATAGGTCAACCAAGGATCATCACATTCAAGCATCCCAGAGTATGGGAAATGGTAAGCCATCGTCACCATGAGGTATGTTAGTCCTTTTATGCAAAGTGTCGTGCGTAATTTGTCAGGCATGTGGATGAAGATCTTTGGTTGAAGTTGGATCTGGATCACTAGTTTGAGAAGTTGTGTCGGTTGCCTTGTTTCACCTTGGTGGTTAGCTTTTGTGCCCTAGTCCCATGTTGTTACTGCCCGGGGAAAAGGGGTACTACTGGAGGGCTCTCTCCATACTTAACACTTTTCGTCTTGGATCCTCTCATAGTGTACTAAACTTCAACAATGGGTCATCGTCCATTCTCTCATGAGAAGAGGGGTTGAAGGGCTAGAGGTTGTTTCACAATTGCTATGAAAAGAATAAGAAAATGATGCTAAAGAAAGAAAGGAATGATAGCAAATAGGACCAAAAAAATTTGGTCAAAACTTGAGCTCTACTCTTTTAGTGCTCACCCCGGTCAAAAAAATGCAATGCTAATGGCTTGAAACCTTATAAAGGGGACTTGCAAATATATAATAAAGCATGAATTAGAAAAAGGAAAATAGGGGGATTGGAAAAAATAACACTTAATATGGAGTAACTCAAGAGGAAGCGCACCTTCCACAAAGGCGCTCATAGAAATGGATTCAATGACACCATTAGCCATGACGTAAGCCCTAAAACTATATCACTATCACACTTACTCTTGAAGGGCTTTTACTTTCCCTTATCACTCTTAGGACCTATCCCTCTACCTGGGTTATTTTATTTTCTGTCTAAGTGGCACACCTAATAAGGTTGGATGAAGGCCCTCCCATACTTAAACTTGGTAACTCACATGGGATCCTGGGCTGGTGTGATGCTTGAAGGGGATACTGAGGTAAATTTCCTTAGATGGCTTATATCTTAAGTTGCAGCTTACTTTGCATGTTTTAAGGACTAATGTTTCTTATGAACTTTGGCTAACCATGTTGTATACTTTGATTTGTTTAGGATGGCCCTAACATGGTTCTTTGAGGGATGTCTTGGGCTTGTACCCATGATGTGCCTTTATTGCAGGACTGGCACGTGTGGAATGTCTCCATTTTTGAGTTCTCTGGCTTTGCAAGTGGAGATGACTTTCTGGGTTTGTGTCAGCCTGATCAGAGGGGTAATTTGATGTTACCACTGAGTTCAGATGGTTCATAAGAGTTATACGATGCTTTCAAAGGTTCGTTTATCATCTTTCATCATCGAGATCACTCCTGCACAGTTAGATTTCAATTCGGATGCATTTCGTCCATTCCTGTAATTTGGGAGTAATATTGAGCGTTATTTAATGGATTTCACTAAAGTTGTCATTTTAATAAATTATCTAAGAGGGGCACCTTGGTGTAATAGCTCGTTGGAACCGGGATGAAGAGATTTAAATGTTGGTTGGGAGGATGAAAAGTGACTTCCAGTGCCTAGAAATGTTTTAAAAGGAGATAAATCACTTTTTAGAGTTAAAAGGGTGTTATAAAGTGACTTTGGGGAAATATTAAAGATAAATTAAAAAGTCACTTTTATATTATTTAATAGAGGGGAAAAAAGGCAAATGGGTTATAAAGGAGAATTAGAAGCTCATTCTCTCATTATGCATGATCATTTATCAAATTTGGATTTGGGAGAGCTCTCGTAGCTTTTGAGGCCTTGGGCCCAGAAACCCTTGAGCAAATTGGTTCGGTGCTAAAACTATCCACCCTAGATGATAAAAAAAGAGAGATTACTTAGATCTCTCTCTTGGATTCATTGCAAAAGGAAGATCCATCAATTTGCTAAGTTGCGTGGGCATTTGCAAAGTTTTTTGTGGTATTTGGAGGGCCAAACCCTATATTATCAGATTGTGGGCTTGTGGAATTTAGAGAGGGGTTGTGGGTTTCATTTTCATCTCGTGGAAGTAAAAAGAGAATGACGTATCAACGTTTACAAATTGTCGGGGCCCTAGAGAGGGCTGTGCCTATTTTGCAAGTTCGTGGGAGCCTTGCATGAGAGGGCCGTATCATTAGTACAGTTTGTGGGGAGCTTTGATGAGGGGATTGTGCCATTAACTATTGCTGGCTGAGCTGCAAATTCTAGCTGCTATCTTCCATATTGAACCATGTCACTTATCACAGATCAAGGGTCAAAGAAAGGAGCTATCTAGTGCAAGTTGAGCTGCATATATCTCCTTGGGTTTCTCCTTAATGCTGCGGCAAATCATTACTAGCTGTCTGAAGCAAAAGGGGATCAATCTAATGTTTCAAATTGCTGCCCAAGTCTGGTTACTGACAAAGATCTGAAATCAAAACAACAAACAAACATATAAGCAGAGGCTTATATCTTAAGTTCCAACTTACTTTGCATGTTTTATGAACTTTGGCTAACCATGTTTTATAATTTGATTTGTTGTGAATGGCCCTAAAATCATATCACTATCACACTTACTCTTGAAGGGTTTTTACTTTCCCTTGTCACTCTTAGGACCTATCCCTTTACCTGGGTTATTTTATTTCTTGTCTAGGTTGCACATCTAATAGGGTTGGATGAAGGCCCTCCCATACTTAAACTTGGTAACTCACATGGGATCTTGGGCTGGTGTGATGCTTGAAGGGGATACTGAGGTAAATTGCCTTAGATGGCTTATATCTTAAGTTGCAACTTACTTTGCATGTTTTAAGGATGTTGTGCCTTTATTGCAAGATCTGGGCACATGTGGAATGTCTCCATTTTCGAGATCTCTGGCTCTGCAAGTGGAGATGACTTTCTGGGTTTATGTTTACCTGAACAGAGGGGCAATTTGATGTTACCAGTGAGCTCAGATGGTTTAGAGGACTTATATGATGCTTTCAATGTCTGTTTATCATCTTTCATCATTGAGATCACTCCTGCATAGTTAGATTTCGATTACGATGCATTTCGACCGTTCTTGTAATTTGGGAGTAATATTGAGCATTATTTAATGGATTTCACTAAGGTTGTCATTTTAATAAATTATCTAAGAGGGACACCTTGGTGTAATAACTCGTTGGAACCAGGATGAAGAGCTTTAAATGTTGGTTGGGAGGATTAAAAGTGACTTCCAGTGCCCGAAAATGTTTTAAAATGAGATAAATCATTTTTTGGAGTTAAAAGGGTGTTATAAAGTGACTTTGGGGAAATATTAAAGATAAATTAAAAAGTCACTTTTATATTATTTAATTGAAGGGAAAAAAAGTAAATGGGGTATAAAGGAGAATTAAGAGCTCATTCTCTCATTATTCATGATCATTTATAAAATTTGGATTTTGGAGAGCTCTTGTAGCTTTTGAGGCTTTGGGGCTAGAAACCCTTGAGCAGATTGGTTTCGGTGCTGAAACTATCCACCCTAGTTGATAAAAAAGGAGAAATTACTTAGATCTCTCACTTGGATTCATTGCAAAAGGAAGATCCATCAATTTGCTATGTTGTGTGGGCATTTGCATAGTTTTTTGTTGTATTTGGAGGGCTAGCCGCTAAACCCTCTATTATCAGATTGTGGGCTTGTGGAGTTTAGAGAGGGGCCATGGGTTTCATTTTCATCTCGTGGAAGTAAAAAGAGAAGGCCATATCAACATTTACAAATTGTGGGGGCCCTAGAGAGGGCTGTGCCTATTTTGCAAGTTCGTGGTAGCCTTGCATGAGAGGGCCGTATCATTAGTACAGTTCGTGGGGAGCTTTGATGAGGGGATCGTGCCATTAAATGTTGCTGGCCGAGCTGCAAATTCTAGCTGCTGTCTTCCATATTGAACCATCTCACTTATCACAGATCAAGGGTCAAAGAAAGGAACTGTCCAGTGCAAGTTGAACTGCATATATTTCCTTGGTTTTCTGCTTGATGCTGTGGCAAATCATTACCAGCTGTGTGAAGCAAAAGGGGATCGATCTAATGCTTCAAAATGCTGCCCAAGTCTGGTTACTGACAGAGATCTGAAATCAAAACAACAGACAAACATATCAGCAGACAGAAGAAGAGATCGTATAGCTGTAAGTGTTGTCCTTAAGGTGGGTCATTCCAGTGCTTTGCACGCTGCCCAGATGTGGCTGTTTACAGGGTTTTAAAGGCTACACAAGCATGGTGATTAACAGCAGCAAACACAAACATCTCAGCTGAGTTGTGGAGTCTGGGAAAGGGGAAGCTTCAGCTCATATATCGCTGTCCAAGAATTATCTATTACAGGTCAGAAATAAATAGAGTTATCAGCTGATATATGTTGAGTTTCTCCTGCTGTTTGAGGTGGAATAATTTGTTATTATTTGCAATAAAGCATTGCTGTTATCTTTTTGATATTCATGCAATAACAATTCCATTTTGTGCCAGTATGTGCCAAACTCCTTGAATGTGATTGATGTCTTATTATATCTTGTACAATAAACTCCATTTGGGTGCCAAGTTATTATGGGTTTGTTGCAAACTGTTTGACAAAAGGGATCTGAAAACAAATAACACAAAACATAGCAGTAGTGAAACTGTTTGACAAAACTCTCGAACCAACAAAATATTAGTAGTCAGCACATAAACCTAACAGCAGTACAAGAAGGGACAAGACGGTAGTATCAAAGCAAAGTTGTGAACTGTTTGACGAAATTTCTGAACCAACTAAGCACTAAAAACACAACAGCAGTCACACTAAAATCCTATCAGCAATAATAGGGGATATTACAAAGTGTGATGGAGAGCAGTGGGTCATCCAGTGACTCACCACCCTCAGACAATGGCTCGCACATTCTCAAAACCCCGGACGATGGATAAATGGGCATGGTTTGAGTAGATCTAGTCATTGTGGCACACAGATGGGCAGGAAGCCCCACATGATAGGTAGAGTGCCCCAAGACTTATTTTGCACCAGGATCGAGGACGTTGCAGTAGCAGACAGTCAAAGCCAGTGCAAAGATGACATGCAGCTCCCTAGAGCCTGTTATCCCCCACTTTTAGGGATAACTAAGAGATCATGTCTCGAGGCCCACAGGTACTACACATGGAGTACCGAGAGCCTGATCGACTTGAGCATGGCCCTGGAGGGCCCATGTTTACTCCCTTTCAACGCCTCCACTTTGTCAGCGACAACAACAGCTTTCGTCACCTTCGGCTTGGTCCTGCATCAGAGATGGTTCTTGCTCCATGAGGTAATGAGTCCGGGTATCATGGTATGTGTCACTCTAATCCTCAAAACCTTTGAATATGTGCATTTGATTCGTTTGTTTCTAACAGGTGCTTGGATCTTATGCTTGTCCACTTGACCATGTCTGGGGGGAATGACAGGATGCCCTAGCAAGCTTGTGTCCATAGGTTTTGAGTTGCCACTAGGGGATTTATGAAAAGCCATCGTCTGTCTCCATCATACATACCACTTTCCATCTTATTTCCCGCTCACCCATCCCCTTGCACTGGTCTGGGCATAGGGCTAGCCACTCATTTAGGGGTTGTGCTTTACCTTGTGGGAAAAATGGGCTAAACGCCTAGGGGGTAAAATCAGCTGACAATAAAAGCCTAAGAATAAAACCTCGAGATGCTTCGCCCAGGGATCCCTGAGAAAGCAATAAAAGGCTTCTCAGAAAGAAACAGAGGGACTCGTAGAAGAATAAATCAAGACCTAGTTGAGGGATGGGGTCTCATCATGAGCCAACTCATTTGGTCCATGGGTGCCTAACGGTATGACACTACCAACATTTGGTTACCATGCTAGGGTAGTGGCTCTTGGTTGCATGTCCAAGAGAAAGGGGGTCTCATCACGAGCCAACCTGCTCATTTCCGTGAAAGTACTTGTGGGTAACATTGCCACCTCTGATCACCAAGCCAGGGCAACATCCCTTGACTAGCTTCTTGAGAGAAAAAGAAATAAAAAGATAAAAAACAATAAGACAAGACCTGGTTAGAGGATAGGAGGTCTCATCAGGAGCCGACCTATTAGGTCCATGGGCATCTAGTGGTATGACACTACCAACATCTGGTCACCACGCCAAGGTAGTGGCTCTTGGTGGCATAGCCAAGAGAAAGGGGGTCTCATCACGAGCCAACCTTCTCATTTCTGTGAAATGTTGGTGGCTAACATTGCCACCACTGGTCACCAAGCCAGGGCGGTGTCCTTTGATTAGCATCTTGGAAAAAAATGAAGATTAAAAGGCATGAATGGGCTTGGAAATATTTGCATCCATGATAGGTACAACTCACCCTCCAGAGAGGCACCCACTGGTAAGCCATCCTTGCTATCACTTCACCTTTTGCCTAGGCATCCCCATCCACCTCACCCACCTACATGACTTAGATTCAATCCTTTCCAGAAACATCCATCAACCAGTAGACACTAGCCCAATTGGACGTCCTGTCACTTTCCCCAAACTTGTATTGCAGACTTGTATAATGTCTTTGAGCACTAGACTAGAGTAAAGGGGTTTTATGCACATGTTTAATAAATATTGATGATTAGATGTGATTGACATTGCTATGATCCCTGTGACTTATGAGCCCATGGAGGGCGTAGCTGTTGATGTGCAGGATCATGCTCGATGGACAGGTACACATGGGGATATGATCAGTTCAGACCTCCATGGGGTTGAAGAGCCCACCCGATGGATGCTGAGACCCCAACAGGGGGCAGAGACAGGGCAAAGCGTTTGTACCAGGGAAGAGCATAAGAATCCACCAGTGGCAACTGAGCAGACCTGTACCTAGTGGGGTTGAGCTCTCTCCACAAGAATGTTGGCCTTGGAAGGCCGAGGACGTCTCCTAGGATGTGCATGACGTCACCCAATAGTATGGACATTTTGGGAGGTAGATGTGGCAACTTTGGCACGTGTGGCAGCTTGGAGAACCCCAAGGAGGGCTAACGTTTTGCTCCAGGAGGCTGCATTTGCCCTAAAAGGGGCTAACGTCACCCTATAAAGGGGATGACGTCTCACTATTTCTTGATTAGGGTTTAATTTTAACACATTTAATGTAAAACAATATGATTTTGGTATTTTGGCCTTGTCGGCCTTTTTATGACCTAAAAAGTAATTTAGGTCATTGTTACTGTATAAATTGAGGGTTTTGACTCTCAATTTTGCATCATCTTTCACTCACTCATTAGTGAGGTCTGAAATTTGCTCCCTTCTTAGGGTTATTCGGTGAAATATTGAGGCGCACTTGTTGAAGGAAGACTTTATTGACATTTATGGCATTTCTCTTGGTGGAAGGTGTTACAACTAGGGTTTTGCTACATGTTTTCTTGGTTTATGTAAGTAAATTTCTGCAAACACTTCTTGATTGAATGGTTTTAGTTTCATTTACTTGCATATGATATTATATTTTGCTGAATCAAACCCTAGGTGAAAAGCACTAGTTGATGTCCTTGTCTCATGTCCCCATCAAGATTTTTAGCCATTGGATTTGCATGAAGAAGATAGAGCCTTTCCATTGCAACACTCTATCCTCTCTTCTAGCCTAGCCGTTTTGTCCTTGTTGGTTTAAGAAGGAGAAAGACGCACCAAGGCCTAGCTCTTCTACACCTGGTCAACCGTTTTTCCCTAGGGTTTGCCTAGTGAAGCCTTGCTATAGCAACACAACACTTGCTAACCCTCTTGTCTTAGATCAATCATCATTCAAGCTAGCCGTTTTGCCATTGAGCTAAGGAAGGAGGAGAAGCACTGAGGCCTAGGTTTTCTACACCAAAGTGAGCCTCTGTCCCCCAGGGTTTTATCTTAGAGGCCTTGCCATAGCAACACCTCAAAGTTTAACTCTCTTGTCCTTAGTTTTACCATTATCACTTAGTCCTTTAGCTTTTGCGTCCTCTCTTTGACTCCATATACCCTAGGAGCGCACTGATCCAAGGCCTTGTATGTTGAGTAACTTGATCATAAAACAAACTTCCAATACTTTGAAACAAACCCTAACTCTTACTAACCCTAGCCTAGACTAACCCTACTAACTATATTGCTGTCGTCATCTCTCTATGCCATAAACACATATGTGCAACGTTTACTTTATCTTTGAAGCAATTGAATGATTAAGTTAAGGCATTGGTTATAAAGTGTTGATATTGTTGCATTGAATGCCAATTTTTCTTTAGCATTTATTGAGAAGTGGTATTGTAACCATTGCTATTGTGTAAACATTGATTTACTTCGTCAATATAATTGCTCAATTGCTTATTATCAGAAAGGTCATTGATTATATGAAGTACTAACCAACAAGCAAGCTTGCACATATAGTTTCTTATTGCTTTGTCTCGGGCAGATACTCTTATTGGTTATTAATTCCGGTTACCTTTATTGGCTATAAGCCAGGACTTTCTGATCAGGTGGTGACTTGTGAGGGGGATTATTATCACTTAGCCTTGCTAAACCTTTTGCCTTCTCAAAACCCCAGGTCACCGGGGACATCTCCCCTGGGCCTTACCCCCCTAAATAGAAAGAACCTTCCCATCGAGGTGACAGTGGGTGGGATTGGTTCAGTTACGCCAATTTGACCTTTTTTCTTCCATCCATTATCCTAACTACAAACTTTGCGAGAACATTTTGGCGTCGTTGCTGGGGAACACTGAGTGAATTCTCCTCAAGATGACACTTTTCGGTAAGCCTTGCCTCTAGAGTTTCAATCTTACAAGCTTACTTGGCGACTCCACTTAGGGTGTTTTCCCTTATCTTTTGATAGTTTCAAGAAAATTATCTGGCGACTCCATTGATGACGAAGCCAACTATGACTTCACAATGGGACCCGGGAAATTACAAACCCCTAGACATGAGTGACATCCCGGGATACCCTTGACGAATGCCCCCGAAATACGAAAAGTGGCTCGCTAGATTCACTTGCAGTGATGGGGAAAGAGTCGACTTTCACATGAGTAATTTTTGGGCTTTCTTTCAACTGCATCCTGTCAGTGATGATGCTGAAGATTTGGTTATGAAGCTCTTCTCTGCCACTCTTTATGGCAACTCTAGGGAGTGGTATGACAACCTCCCCAATGCCAACATCACAACTATGGAACAATTGGAAGAAACCTTTCTCAAAAGCTGGGGTATGAAATTGGAAGATATCTAGACGTTACTAAAAGAACTCGAGTATGCAAAACAAACTAAAGATGAGATTGTTTGGGACTTCCAGCATAGATTTCAGAGATTGCTATATCAAATTTCTAGAGACCATTATCCTGAAGACAAGTACCTCGTGGATCTCTTTAACAATGCTCTCTTGGTGCATTTAGGGTTTCTCTTAAGTAAAAAGAGGCCAAAAACACTCCATGAAGTTTGTAACATGGCCATGCAAATCGAAGCAAATATCTTTTGGTCCAAAAAGGGACATATTTTCCCACTAGGGACCAATTTCAATGACCCTGAAGATACCTCAGACACTCTTAGTTTGGAGAAACTAGTTTCCCTTGAAACTTTTACTGTTGATTTCCAAGAAGAAGGGGAACAAGTTGTTGACCAACAAAATACTAAGGGGAAAGATCTTGGTAAGGTTTTCCAAGAGCAAGGGATCGTTGAAAACACAGTTGAGGAGATGGAACCCGAACAAGATGATGAAGTGTCAAAGTGCCCTCCTCCTGATGAAGCAATCCACAAGCCTTTTCCACCTGCACAACAACAAGATGATGAGGTTAGTTTCTTTCCTTTTCAGGATTTTGATGATACCTTGTTCCATGATTCAGAGAGTGAAGGAGGAATGGAATCCCTGAGAGAAGTAGATCTTCCTTGCTATACAATTGAAGATGAAGGAGTAGTTCATGAGGATGAAACAATAACACATGTTGAAGACACCCAAGTCGTCAAAGCTCTTGCACAAGAAGAAACAGTGAGTTACCCTCCTTCCCAAGTTTTTGATGATGCTCTACTTTATGGTGGGGAAAATAACGAGGAGATAAATGAGTCCTTGAATGTTTCAAATCCTGCATGTTATGATACATATAGTGACATGATTGATAACATTGATGAGTTCATACATGTTGGGAGACGTAGGTGGGATGTAGTTGGTTATGATATGGATCCCATCTACGACATTGAGAGTCATTTCCAAGTGTTGCCTTTACAATTATCACAGTAGGTTACTCTTGACCAGTGGCAACAAGGATATGAGATTTTTATGCATGATTTTCAAACACCCAAGGATGACCTAGTACCTTGTTTTCCTGAGGATTTTCAGTCTTAACTTGAGGGTGTTGATGAGTGCTCCTCTGAGCACTTGGATTTTTTCCATGAAGATGATTATCAACCACCATTGTGCTTAGGTCTTGATAGGAGTAAGGACCTTCTTGGATTAAAGAGGGATCCTTATGACAACATTCCCCAACCACCTCCGATTACTTTACTTTGTTGTCTCTAGAGGTGTAGTTCGGGAATATGTTTTTGATGTTGAGTTTCCTCTGGGGAAATTCCTAGAGTCTAAGGGTTGGTTGGACACTACAAATTTGAGTCTGTTGTCTCAGTTTTTCGGCTTTCCCTTGAAAGTTTGCCACTCTTCTGTTAGATCCTTGTCGATCCCTCCCAGGGTTTTGGATTTTGGGAATGTCTTAGGTAGCCAACTTGCAGACATTTCGAGTCAATTTTCTGAACCTTTTACTTTTCATGATCCTTTCCTGAAGTGGATTGAGCACTTTCCTCAGAGATTGACTTGGCACAATTTTATCCCTCCTAGCCGTCGTCATAAGTTAGACTTTATGGTTTCCGATGATATGATATATATTCTAACCCATGTCATTTTTGTGCTTGACTTATCACTGTTTTGGTTTATGATGAAGCACAAAGGTAGGTATTGTGGGACATTGCTGGATCAGTTTCACTGGTCATTTGGCTACACCTGACATCCAGCCAACAGGTAAGTACAGGTAAGTAGGTAGGCATTTTGCATCCATTATACCGTTGCATTGCATACTAGATTAGATTGCTTTCACATTTGTACATATGATTGCTTTCACATTTGTACATAATCACCACCCCAATTGGTTACTAATAATTGCTATTGAGATGATGCATGTTGTAGGTTATGCCAGAGATACTGAGGTTCTCATGCGCTCTGCGGTGAGCACATGTCCCCTAGTTGGAGCCAGATGTTATCCCCCACTTTTAGGGATAACTAGGAGATCATGTCTCGAGGCCCACAGGTCCTAGACATGGAGTAGTGAGAGCATGATCGACTTGAGCATGGCCCTGGAGGGCCCATGCTTTCTCCCTTTTAGCGCCTCTACTTTGTCAGTAGCAGCAACATCCGTCACCTTTGTCTTGGTCCTGCATCAGAGATGGTTCTTGCTCCATGAGGTAATGAGTCCGGGTACCATGGTACGTGTCACTCTGATCCTCAAAACCTTTGAATATGTGCATTTGATTCCTTTGTTTCTAACGGGTGCTTGGATCTTACGCTTGTCCACTTGACCATGTGTAGGGGGAATGACAAGATGCCCTAGCAAGCTTGTCATTATCCCCAAACTTGTATTGCAGGCTTGTATAATGTCTTTGAGCACTAGACTGGGGTAAATGTTGAAATAATGTAACTTTAAAGTGTATTCTTATTATTATTTGATATATTATTCATTGGATCAATCCCCATTGTGGATTGATCATGTCGGCTATTGTAAAAGGACCAAATCCCCTTTTGCGGATTGGTCATAATGTAATTGTAATAGGAAGACAGAGAAGTTGGCCCCAGAATATATCAAAGAGGCCCCGAAATATAATAAAGGTGGTTATAACGACCCAGGAGAAGAAGTTGGCCCTGCCAGTGAAAGGACACTCCCACACATGCCGGTCTTGTATAAATAAGGAGGCTAGCGCCTCACTTAGACACACACTCACTTGTTCATTGAGAGACAAGTTTCGGAGCTGCAGTTGGAGAAGAGAGAGAGAGAGAGAGGCGCATCCTTAGGAGAGGACTTTCTGTATTTGCTTGAGTTATCTCTTGACATTGTATTGGCTATCTATAATAAGGAAGTTTTGCTGGGTTTTCTTCCCCTAGAGGGTTTCCCAGGATAAATGTTGTGTCTCTTGTGATTGTGTATTTCTCAGTGATCTTGTATTATGCTATTGTTATCTATTGAAATGGAAAGAACTATAATAATGGCTTAAACATTAACATGGTATCAGAGCCAAGTTGAAGAGAGCATCTTTCACAAGAGAAAAGTGAAAAACGTCATTGTTGCCGTACATGCAAATTAGGGCTTTTTGTTGGTGAGGTATTTCATCCCTAAAACCATCTAGAAAAGTGTAGGCCTCCCCCAAGGATCATTTTGGCACCTTCAACGCACCTTTTCAGTGGCTAGATCTCCTAGAAAGTGAAACCCTAGTTTTCACAAAGTACCAGAAAAACAGAAAACCAAAGTACTAGAAGTACCAGAGTACCAGTTGTACCAGAAAACCAGAAGCACTAGTCCAGAAATCCATAGATCAAGGTTAAGGGGGTAAAAGTTGGATTTTCGAAATTCTGACTGCACCAGCTTACTCGCCTCAGCTCAGTGCATCTACCCCTTGTATTAGAATTTCAAAATTTGAAGTTTGAAAAATTAGGGTTTCCTCATAAAACCCTAAGTTGCAATTGCAGTTGCAATACCAGTTGCAGTTGCAGTCACCCTTGAAGTTTTTAAAGAGTTGGTAATGATTAACACTGCTGCCAGATGGTGCCACCACCTGCAAATGCTATCAGAGGTATGTACTCACATATGTTTAAATGGTTAAACTTTAAAGAGTATTTGCAGGAGAAGGGATCTCTTACCAAAGATCCAAAAGGATCTCAGGATCCAACACATTCAGAGGAATGATGCAACCCAGGTGTGATTGTTCTGATATGCATCCATTTGTTATATTGATCAATGTTGCATCATTCTAACCTTTTCTGAGTCAAGGTATTAGATGGATTAAAAGTTGAGATCATAGAGCTTATCCTCTAACCGAACCTTCTGTCAAGATAGCGTATTGTCTTAGTACAGAAGACAGGTTGAAGAAAGCACTCGTCATCCTTAGTGAAGGAGACTCGGAGGAAAAGCAAGCACTCATTCCCGAGGACAAGGCTCCAAGTTTGATTAATCAAGTTGATAAGATTCAAAGGTACACATGACAAGTCAATGACTATAGTTGAGATAACAGTCTTTGTAAAGTATTATACTTGATAACATGTGAGCATATAGAAGCAAATGCTTTGCCTGATACAACTAACACCTCCTCTAGGAGAAACCTCGTGTGTTAGTTCCAGGTTGGCATGGAAGAATGTTTGATCACAACACTATGACAGTGTTGACCTCATTTCGTATTGTATTCCTTACCTTTAATCTTTGCTTCAGATAAATTACAAGTGATAGCTCTAAAGGAGCTACTGTGATGATTGTTCGTGCTATTGCTTTATATTATCAAAAGGATATTATTCTTGCTTGTTGTTTTGTTGACCTTGCTCCAGGTCACAGGTAATAACCCTGAGGAAGCTATAGTGAAGGTTGCAGAAGGCAACATGTTAAAGGAGAGACCATAAATGAAGCAATCATCATTGGAAGAGAAGAAGGTGGCTTGCATAGCTAAAGGGTCACTCAGAAGCTGCCATGACCCACGCCATTGAGAATCCATGTGAACTTTGGCATAGAAGATTAGCTCACATTAACCACAAGGCGCTACCATACATATGCAAAGCGCTCAAAGGTTTACCAGAACTCAAGGTTGACCATGAAGGCGTATGCAATGGATGTGCACAAGGGAAGAACATCAAGAACCCTTTTCCGAATTGAGACAACAAAGCAGAAGGAGTCCTAGAGCTCATTCATTTAGATGTATGTGGCCCAATGCCATCGTCCTCCATTAGCGGTGTTCAACAAGTTCAAGGAATTCAAAGCCTTGATAGAGAACCTTTTCGAAAGAAAGATCAAGATACTCAGGTCAGATAATGGAGGAGAATATACCTCAAAAGAGTTCGTGAGCTTCTACAAAGATGTTGGGATCAAGAGGGAACTCACAACTCCCTATAATCCTCAACAAAACGATGTAGCTAAACGAAAGAACAGAACGATAATGGAAGCTGTGAAGACTATGATCCATGATCAAGATCTTCCTATGTGCTTATGGGCAGAAGCAGCAATGGCAGCTGTATATGTGCAAAATCGATTGTCCCATAGTGCACTTGGGTTCAAGACCCCGAAAGAGATGTTCAACGGAAAGAAGCCAGAGGTAAGCCATCTCAAAATATTTGGCTGCCAGGTATTTATACATATACCAAAAGAGAAGAAACAAGCTGGAACCCTTAGGAAAGAAATATTTGTGGGATACTGTGAGGTCTAACAGGCCTTTAGGATCTATATACTAGGTCACCACCACATTGAGATCAACAAGGATGTGACCTTTGATGAAGATGCAATGCTCAAGAAATCAAGAAGATGCCAGCTTGAAGAAGTATATGAAGAGGAACCCGTAATCCCCAAAACTGCAGTGAGGGACGTTCCCAGAGCCGCAGAACTGGTGAGGGAAGTCGTAACTTCCCCTGATGAGGAAATTTGAGGAGACCATGATATATTAGAAGTTCAAGAACCTCCTCAGATGACGATCCTCCATAAAAGAAAGCCAGCTTGGGCTAGAGAGGTTATTCAAGATGGAGAGAAGTATGGTGTTCCCGAAGGAACTACGAGACAGGTGAAAAGACCAAAACCATTCTCTAGTTATACGGCTTTGAGGTGTGATCTTTTAGAGGAGGAGCCTACCTGCTTTGAAGAAGCCACTCAGAGGAAAGAATGGGCAGATGCCGTGACAGAGGAATACCAATCCATAATGAAGAATGAAGTATGGGAAATAGTTCCCAGACCAAAGAGTAAAGATGTGGTATCCTCCAAATGCCTCTTCAAAATAAAACATGCTGCTGATGGAAGTATTGAGAAGTATAAATCAAGATTTGTCGCTCGTGGCTTTTCTCAAAAGGAAGGCATTGACTATGAAGAAACATTCGCTCCTGACACTTCGATTAGAACCATCATAGCTCTTGCAGCTAAGATGAAGTGGAAGTTACACCAGATGGACGTGAAGACAACTTTCCTAAATGGTGTCATTGAAGAGGAAGTGTATATAGAGCAACCTCAAGGATTTGAAGTTGAAGACAAGAAGTCTCATGTCTGCAGGTTGAAGAAATCCTTATATGAATTAAAGCAAGCCCCTAGAGCTTGGTATGGTCGTATAGATAGTTTCCTGATGAGCTTAGGCTTTACCAAGAGTAAAGCAGATTCTAACCTCTACTTCAAGGTCATGAATGATGAGCCAGTAATACTATTATTGTATGTGGATGACTTATTCTTAACCGGAGAAGAAAAGCTCATCACTGAATGTAAGAAGAGACTTGCCTCAGAATTTGAAATGAAAGACCTTGACCTAATGCATTATTTCTTAGGTCTTGAGGTATGGCAGAGTCCAGAGAGGATCTTCCTTAACCAAGGGAAGTATGCAGTCGAAATCCTGAAGAATATCAACATGTTGGAATGCAAGTCCATGAATACACCCATGGAAGCGAAGTTGAAGCTGCTGGTCGACACTTCGTCAGAATTGATTGATGCGACGTTGTACAGACAGATTATTGGATTGCTGATGTACCTGACGAACATCAGACCGGACATTTGTTTTGCCGTGAACACCTTGAGTCAGTTTCTGGTAGAACCCAGACATGTTCACCTAGTGGCTGCAAAACATGTGATGAGGTACCTTAAGGGTACAATATATTGTGGTCTCATCTATGATGGAGATCGTGATTTCACATTAAGTGGATATACTGATGCAAATTGGGCAGGAAGTGTTTTTGGCAGGAAAAACACTTCAGGATGCTGCTTCAGTTTGGGATCAGCCATGATCTTGTGGCAGACTAGGAAGCAATCCAACATTGCTCTCAGCACAACGGAAGCAGAATACATTGCTGGATGTTCTGCCAGCTGCAAAGCTATATGGCTTCGAAAGTTGCTGACTGACCTATTTGACCTAGAGATGGAAGCAACCAGGATCCTATGTGACAACCAGAGTTGCATAAAGATGACAGAGAATCCTGTATTGCATGACAGGTCGAAGCACATAGAGATTCGTTATCATTACATCCGTGACATGGTGCAGAGAGGAGCCTTAAAGCTCTAGTACGTTAGCACGGATGAACAGGTTGCTGATGAGTTGACCAAGCCTCTATCTCGTGTAAAGTTTGAGAACTTTCGAGATAGATTGAAATAGTCCGAAAGGACCTTCCTCGAAAGGGGGAGTAGTTGCTGTGATGAGACATCTCTTGCTTCCAGCCTCATTGCGGTGACATAAAGCAAGAAGATATGATGAGACTAGTACTGAGCTTCCGGCTTGACAGCTGTGACGTAAAGCCAGTCTAGTATCTTGCTTCCAACCTGATGGTTGTGACGTAAAGCAAGAAGATGTGATGAGACTAGTACTGTGCTTTTGGCTTGACAACTGTGACGTAAAGCTAGTCTAGTATCTTGCTTCCAACCTGATGGTTGTGATGTAAAGCAAGAAGATGTGATGTGACTAGTATTGAGCTTCCGGCTTGACAGTTGTTACGTAAAGCCAGTCTAGTATCCTGTTTCCAGCTTGATTGCTGTGACGTAAAGAAGGACGAGCATCTTGCTTCCGGCTTGATAGCTATGACGTAAAGCAAGACGATGAGATGAGACTAGCACTGTGCTTCCGGTTGTATAGCTGTGACGTAAAGCTAGTCTAGTATCCTGCTTCCAGCTTGATTGTTATGACGTAAAGCAGGACTGGTATCTTGCTTCCATCTTGAGTGTTGTGACGTAAAGAAAGACGTTGAGATGAGACCAGTACTGTGCTTCCATCTTGAGAAGATGTGACGTAAAGCCAGTTTAGTATCTTGCTTCCAGCTTGAGTGTTGTGACGTAAAGAAAGACGTTGAGATGAGACTAGTATTGTGCTTCCAGCTTGAGAAGTTGTGATGTAAAGCCAGTGTAGTATCTTGCTTCCAGCTTGATTGTTGTGACGTAAAGAAAGATGAGTACTGAGCTTCCAGCTTGATTGTTGTGACGTAAAGCAAGATGAGTACTGAGCCTCCAGCCTTACACCTGTGACGTAAAGCCAGTCCTGTATTATGATGAGCCAACCTCGTGCTATGATGATGATGATGATGATGTATTAGTTTTATACTAATACATATTGATGCAGATGATGATTGCATTCCTTTGAGAATGACGATGCTACCGATTAAGAAAAATTCCGATGATTTATAGATACGCCAGTCAGTGTTCCAAGATGATATTGATGATGCTGTCCTCCTGATGTTGTTGATGATAAAGGCCTCTCTCTCTCTCTCTCGTTTGATGCTGTTGAACAATACCCTTCTTGTTAAGGAGGAGTGTTGAAATAATGTAACTGCAAAGTGTACTCTTATTATTATTTGATATATTATTCATTGGATCAATCCTCATTGTGGATTGATCATGTCGGCTATTGTAAAAGGACCAAATCCCCTTTTGCGGATTGGTCATAATTTAATTTTAATAGGCAGAAAGAGAAGCCGGCCCCAGAATATATCAAAGAGGCCTCGAAATATAATAAAGGTGGTTATAACCACCCAGGAGAAGAAGTCGGCCTTGCCTGTGAAAGGACACTCCCACACGTGCCAGTCTTGTATAAATAAGGAGGCTAGCGCCTCACTTAGACACACTCACTTGTTCATTGAGAGACAAGTTTCGGAGTTGCAGTTGGAGAAGAGAGAGAGAGAGGCACATCCTTAGGAGAGGACTTTCTGTATTTGCTTGAGTTCTCTCTTGGCATTGTATTGGCTATCTATAATAAGGGAGTTTTACTGGGTTTTCTTCCCCTAGAGGGTTTCCCAGGATAAATGTTGTGTCTCTTGTGATTGTGTATTTCTTAGTGATCTTGTATTATGCTATTGTTATCTATTGAAATGCAAAGAACTATAATAATGGCTTAAACATTAACAGTAAAGGGGTTTTATGCACATGTTTAATAAATATTGATGATTAGATGTGATTGATACTGCTATGATCCCTGTGACTTATGAGCCCATGGAGGGCGTAGTTGTTGATGTGCAGGATCATGCCCGACGGACAGGTACCACGTTGGACAGGTACCACATTGGACAGGTACACATGGGGAGATGATCAGTTCGGACCTCCATGGGGCTGAAGAGCCCACCCGATGGATGCTGAGACCCTAGCAGGGGGCAGAGACAAGGCATAGTGTTTGTACCAGGGAAGAGCAGAAAAATCCACCAGTGGCAACTGAGTAGACCTGTACCTAGGGGGGTTGAGCCCTCTCCACAGGAACGTTGGCCTTGGAAGGCCCAGGAGGTCTCCTAGGATGCCCATGATGTCACCCAACAGTATGGATGTTTTGGGAGGCAGATGTGGCAGCTTTGGCATGTGTGGCAGCTTGGAGAACCCAAGGAGGGTTAACGTTTTGCTCCAGGAGGTTGCATTTTCCCTAAAAGGGGCTAACATCACTCGAGAAAGGGGATGACGTCTCACTATTGCTTGATTAGGGTTTAATTTTAAGACATTTAATGTAAAACTATATGATTTTGGTATTTTGGCCTTGTCGGCCTTTTATGACCTAAAAAGTAATTTAGGTCATTGTTACTGTATAAATTGAGGGTTTTGACTCTCATTTTTTCATCATCTTTCATTCACTCATTAGTGAGGTCTGAAATTTGCGCCCTTCTTAGGGTTATTGGCTGAAATATTGAGGCACACTTGTTGAAGGAAGACTTTATTTGGCATTTTTGGCATTTTTCTTGGTGGAAGGTGTTACAACTAGGGTTTTGCTACATGTTTTCTTGGTTTATGTAAGTAAATTACTGCAAACACTTCTTGATTGAATGGTTTTAGTTTCATTTACTTGCATATGATATTATATTTTGCTGAATCAAACGCTAGGTGACAAGCACTAGTTGATGTCCTTGTCTCATGTCCCCGTCAAGATTTTTAGCCATTTGATTTGCATGAAGAAGATAGAGCCTTGGCATTGCAACACTCTATCCTCTCTTCTAGCCTAGTCGTTTTGTCCCTATTGGTTTAAGGAGAAAGACGCACCAAGGCCTAACTCTTCTACACCTGGTCAGCCGTTTTTCCCTAGGGTTTGCCTAGTGAAGCCTTGCTATAGCAACACAACACCTGCTAACCCTCATGTCTTAGATCAATCATCATTCAAGCGAGCCGTTTTTCCATTGAGCTAAGGAAGGAGGAGAGAGTACTAAGGCCTAGGTTTTCTACACCAAAGTGAGCCTCTCTCCCCCAGGGTTTTATCTTAGAGGCCTTGCCATAGCAACACCTCAAAGTTTAACTCTCTTGTCCTTAGTTTTATCATTATCACTTAGTCCTTTAGCTTTTGCGTCCTCTCTTTGACTCCATATACCCTAGGAGCGCACTGATCCAAGGCCTTGTTTGTTGAGTAGCTTGATCATAAAACAAACTTCCAATACTTTGAAACAAACCCTAACTCTTACTAACCCTAGCCTAGACTAACCCTACTAACTATATTGCTGCCGTCATCTCTCTAAGCAATTGAATGATTAAGTTAAGGCATTGACTATAAAGTGTTGATATTGTTGCATTGAATGCCAATTTTTCTTTAGCATTTATTGAGAAGTGATATTGTAACCATTGCTATTGTGTAAACACTGATTTACTTCGTCAATATAATTGCTCAATTGCTTATTATCAGAAAGGTCATTGATTATATGAAGTACTAACCAGCGAGGAAGCTTGCACATATAGTTTCTTGTTGCTTTGTCTCGGGCAGGCACTCTTATTGGTTATTACTTCCGGTTACGTTTATTGGCTATAAGCCAGGACTTTCTGATCAGGTGGTGACTTGTGAGGGGGATTATTATCACTTAGCCTTGCTAAACCTTTTGCCTTCTCAAAACCCCAGGTCACCGGGGACGTCTCCCCTGGGCCTTACCTCCCTAAATAGAAAGAACCTTCCCATCGAGGTGACGATGGGTGGGATTGGTTCAGTTACGCCAGTTTGACCTTTTTTTCTTCCATCCATTATCCTAACTACAAACTGTGTGATAAAAGAGCCTAAACATTGGCCTTGGATCCTAAACGGTTGCCCTGTTATGGTGATGACGTCACCTTCTAGGGTTTGACATGGCTAGGGTTTGATGGATGGACATGTACCTCAAATGATTTGGCATGACCTTGAGTGAGGAGACACCTCACTTGACATCTACTTCACCTTGGAGGATGCCACGTGGCCTTTGGAGGCCTTGCGTTAGCCTTTGGAGGCATGACATCACCTTACCTATCCTTGACGTCTCACACATGTGGGCTACTATGATTTATTTTTGCACTTTTAACATTTGTAAAGGTCAAATGAGGGGTCAACCCCACTTGTATTTTGTCGTTGACAAATTATGTGGACAAATGTGTGAGGTCAGCCTCATATAAAAAGACTAAACCTCATTTTCATTTTATCATCATCATTCACTCACCTTTGTGGGTAACACATCTAAAATTTTCTCCCTATATGGGTAAGTAGTTCTTCTCTCTCATGCACTATCCTTTGAAGGTTTCTTATGGATGGTTTTCGTTGAATTTTGGTGGATATTTCCACAATTAGGGTGAAATCTCTTGGTTTCTTGGATGAAGTAAGTGAATTTATGCAATTATGATTATTTTGTTGCAAGAAGACTTGTTATTGAAACCCTAAGAGAGGAACATACATGCTTCTTCCTCTCACATCTAGACAACCCGGGTATGGGAGATTGTAAGCTAGCATCACCATGAGGTATGTTAGTCCTTTCATGGAAGGTGTTGTGCTTAATTTGTTGGGCATGTGGATGAGTATCATTGGTTGAAGTTGGATAATGGATCATTGACTTGCAAAATTGTGTTTGTTGTCTATTTTAAGCTTGGTGGTCAACTTTTGTGCCCTAGTCCCGTGTTGTCATTGCCTAGGGAAAAGGGGTACTACTAGGGGGTGCTCACAGGGGTAATGTTCTGTTACTCACCATACTTAACACTTTCCATCCTGGAGCCTCTCATAGTGCACTAAACTTCGGTAATGGGTCATGGTCCATCCTCTCGTGAGAAGAAGGGACTGAAGGCCTAGAGGTTGTTGCAACTGCTATATATGTATACACTATAATGATAAAGGTCACCATAAAAGCCATAGGCCAACTTAAGCTCTACCCCCTCTAATGGTAATTGTCCCTTGTCTTGATGCGAATGAATGCACAATCATCAAGGACTATAGCCCAGTAAAAATGAAGGAATAAAGATTGAAACCTGTAAAGGGGACTTGCAAAAAATAAACGAGTATCAAAAGGAAATTAAGGGGTTCAAAATGCAAAAAGTATTGAGGAAAGGGTATTTCAAGCTGCAAGTGCTCCCTCTACAAACACGCTCATAGAAATGGACTCAATGACATCATAAGCCATGAAGTAAGCCCAAATTCATATTACTATCACACTTACTCTTGAAAGGTTTCTTTCTTTCACTGCTTCTCCTTGGACCTATCCCTCTACTTGGCTCTTTTATTTCCTGTCTAGGTTGGCACACCTAATAGGGTTTGATAAAGGCCCTCCCATATTCAAACATGCCAACTCACATGAAGCCCCGGGCTGGTGTGATGCTTGAAGGGGTTACTGAGGTGAATTGTTTGCATGGATTATATCTTAAGAAACAACTTACTTTGCATGATTCAAGGATGGCCCTGACATGGTTATTTGAGGGTTGTCCTAGGCTTTCACCTAGGATGTTGTGCCTTTATTGCAAGATTTTGGCATGTGTGATGCAAAGCAGTGAGTCATCCAGTGACTTGCCACCTTCTGACAAGAGCTCTCACATACTCAGAACCTTGGACGATGGATAGATGGGCTTGGTTTGAGCAGATTTGGCCATGATGACACACAGATGGGTTGAAAGTCCACAAGTTGGGCAGTGTACCCCCAAGGCTTATTACTCACAGGATGAAGGACGTTGCAATAGTGAGCAACTAGATACCATGCAGAGATGAGATGAAACTCCCTCCACCTTGGATGCAGTACCCTAAACCCTTGACGTCACCCTCCTTATGATGATGACGTCACCTACTAGGGTTTGATGGTGCTAGGATTACACTTTTCCTCACTTTGCTTTCATTTTGGTCAGAACTTTTCCTCACAGATTGTGGGGTTACACTTCTAAAAAGTTCACTATTTCAGCCTTCTTGGTCTTTTTCTCTTATGCACTATGCTTGAAGGAGGGTCTTTTGTGGATGGTTTGCTCATTTGGATAGATACTTTCTGCAATTTGGGTTTTATGCTCTTGATTCTTGAAGTAAGTAAATTTCTGCAATTCTATTGTTTCTTGTTGATGTAAATGGTTAAATTTCTATCTTGTTGGAAGTATCTTGTTTTGTTGAAACCCTAAGAGGAAGACATAATTGCTTCTCTTCCTCACAAAGTTTTATCTCTCCAAATTTTTGAAACATCCTTGCTAGGGTTAAAATCCTAAGGCCAAAAAGTGCTCTCACTTTAGGTTTTTAATCATAGATTTTGATTCTTGACCCAAGTGAAGCTAGAAGAAAGGAAAAACGACACCTAGGGCCCAAGCGTGCTTGCACCCTAGGTACCTTCTTCCTCAATGTCTAAAGCCTAAAACCCAAACGTGCTTGCACCTTAGGGTTTAGACTTTACTTCTTTGGTTTCATCTGGATCAATCTTCAAGTTTAATGCATTTGAGACTCCATAGGCCCTAGAAGATAACGACATTGATCTAGGAGTGTTATTTGTGGCTATAATAGTTGTTAAAATCACTTTTCTCAAACCCTCAAACATCCTACTAACATTACTAACTCTAACTATAGCAAACTTCTAGTATTTCTTGCTGCTGTTATAAAAGTTTGCTATAGCCACTGAAAACTACATTAAATTGCTGCATACACCTATTTATAAGTGGCCTAACTTGTTCAGAAATTACTTCTAGCAATTGGATAATGATCTACTTGTTTAATGCTTTCTTTTCATGATCAATCACTACATTTCTGAGCATTATTTCTTACTACTGTTGCAATATTTTTATTGCTGTCATATAATTGTTTACTGCTGTTTACTTGTCTAGTGTCTAAAGAGGTCAATATTGCATGCTTTAGCTTGGTAATTGTCAATATATACCTCAAATTGTTTATTGTCTCATACAAGTACAAGAATTACCCTGCAAATTCTCTTCTTCTTCCAAGACCTAGACCTAACTAACATGTGATCAAGATAGGGGGCGGTAGGCTTGGCTAATTCTTGCTATTCGATCCCTTGGGGTCAGCAGGAAAGCCTCCCTTGTGGTGGACCTCTTCCATCACTAAAACGAGGGAAGATTCTACTTAGGTGACAATGGTGGTTTCTTCTATAGTTACACAAGATTTGAGGATCTCATGGAGGGCTTTGCACAAGTACAAATCCTGTGATAACAATCCTCATCCCTTGTATGTTCCGGGATGTTCCTTCTGGAACCTTGATTCTTTCTGCGTCTTGTAAAGTAGCTTCAAGCCAAGCTGGTCGTTTCTTGGTTTTTGGTATGATATCTGAATCAATGTTCTCACATGGCTCCATAAGATGATCAAGTTGATCTTTTTCGTTATTTTCGTTTTCTGTGTTTTCTTCATTTGGTTCTTCAAGTTCTTCTTCTTCTATAATTTCTTCGATGAATTTCTTGAAGGCCATCCTTTCATTGAACGTTACGTCTCTGATTACTCCTATCTTGTGTTGTTATGGAATATATATTCTATAGGCTTTGGATGAATCACTATATCCCACGAATATCCCCTTCTTTCCTGAGGGTTCTAGTTTATTCCTTTTATCTTTGGGAATATGAGAATAAACTGGACATCCAAATATTCTTAAGTTTTCTATGTTAGGTTTCTTACTTGAGAATGCTTCTTCTGGTGGCATGTCTTTCAATATACGATGAGGGCTTCTGTTCTGTACATATATTGTTGTCATTGCTACTTCTCCCCATAGGAACATGGATAAACCTTGATCGTTCAATAAGGCTTTTTTCGTTTCTTCGATAGATCTGTTCTTTCTTTTCGCTACACCGTTTTGTTGAGGATTATGAGGAACAGTCAACTCCCTCCTAATCCATGCCGATTTGCAGAATGCAACGAACTCCTTCGAGGTGTATTCTCCTCCATTATCTATTCTTAATGTCTTGATCTTCTTGTTCGTAAGGTTTTCTATTTCTGCCTTGAATTCTTGGAACTTGCTGAATACTTCGTCTTTTGATTTCAATAGGTACAGCCATGTCTTTCTTGAATAGTCATCTTTGAAGATTACGTAGTAAAGAGATCTTCCTAGAGATCTGACTGGCATTGGACCGCAAACATCTGAGTGTATTAGATCTAGGGTTTCCTTAGATCTGTTGTTGCTGCTTGGGAATGGTTTCTTGATATTCTTCCCATGGGCACATCCTTTGCAGATTCCTTCATGTGTAGATTTCAATTCTGGTATTCCTTCAACCATTTTTCTGAGGAAAGGTAATGCTTGATAATTGATATGAGCGTACCTTCTATGCCAAAGCTCATTAGGGTTGACTTCGTCATGT
>ML783729.1:437644-459419 GCA_009831015.1 Picea engelmannii
TCCCTTCCAGGAAAGGCTGGTAAACGAGAGAAGGTTGTAGCTTTCTGCAGGTAGAAGCCTGCGTACTAGTATGAGTCTGCACTAGTACATTGTTGTAGAATGTTTTCTTAATAATAATCATTGAAGACAGAGACAACAGCAGCAGTGGTTTTCTCCCTATTTGGGTTTCCACCTTAAATTCTGGTGTTCATGTGTCCTATTCATCCGTGTTAGTTTATTTTGTTGAATTATTGTTTAAAAGACATCTGATGAATGAAGAAATCCATAATATGATCTCTGGATGCACTACTGTTTTCATAAGAATATACAACAACTGGTCTCTATAAAGTAGACTAAGATTTTTCAGTAAAAGAAAAGTGAAAAATTGTTAATAGCTCAAAATACCGATTCACCCCCCCTCTCAGTATTTCTCAACAACAAACTGGTGGTTTAAGCAACATACACTAGTAAAATGTCCCAACAATATACAAATCATGATGGATATGTATTATTGGCCTTTAGGACCAATTACCAGGTAAAATAGCAAGTAACGACCCTACCCAATGTGATAAAGGAGAAGATTGAATGATTTCCCAAGCTCGAAGCAAACAAGATGAAATGAAATATCATCTACACCATTCTAGCCTATCCCTATTGGCCATATGGATGAAGATAATGAGTCAAATATAAATAGTTATTTGGGATACTATGAGTATGACTCTTGTTATCCCCTATCCTAGGGATAACTAAGGAGATCATGTCTCGAGGCCCACAGGTCCTAGACATGGAGTGTCTAGATCCTGATGACTTGAGCATGGCCCCAGAGGGCCCCTCTTTTCTTCAGTGTAGCCCATCTATCAGTAGCAGTAGTATCCATCCCACTAGCCTAGTACTGAAGAAGCAGTGAGTCTTGCTCCATGAGGTAATGAGTCTGAGTATCATGGTATGTGTCACTCTGATTATTGAATCACTTGAGTATGTTGCACTGAATTCTCTATCATTTCATAACGTTTGCTTAGAAATTATGCTCTTTAACTCGTTCATACCTGGAAGGGTGTCATGATGCCCTAGTAAGTTGATCTCCCTTTAGGATGGGTTTCCATTGGGTGGGTCTATGAAAGGTCATCATCCATTCCCTCCATACTTACCATTTTCCACCCTTACTCCTCTCTTTTTCCCCTACCTTTGTTCGGGTATTGGGTTTGCCACACTAGGAAGGGTTGTACCTTGCCTTGTGGGAAGAAGGGGCTAAAGGCCCAGAGGGTAAAAGTAGCTAGAAAGAGTTAAAAACCAAAAATGAAACCTTTGAGATGCTTCACTCAGGGATTCCCGAGAAAGCAATAAAAGGATTCTCAGTAAGAAAAGGGAACCCATAAGATAAATAAACACTCAAGGTATTAGTTGGTGGATGGGAGGTCTCACCATGAGCCGACCTATTATGACCATGGACATGTAACAATATGACACTACCATCTATTTGGTCACCAAACCATGGTAGTGGCTCTTGGTGGCGTAGCCAAGAGAAAGGGGGTCTCATCACGAGCCAACCTTCTCATCTCTGTGAAATGCTTGTGGGTAACATTGTCACCTCTGGTCACCAAGTCAGGACAATGTCCCTCAACTCTTCCCTTGAAGCATAAAAGAAAAAGATAAAAAACAATAAAGCTAAGAATTAAAGGCATTGAATGGGCTAGGAAAGAATGACATCTATGACAAGGTGCAACTCGCCCTCTACAAAAGCACCCACAGGTAAGATCTACATTTCCATGTTATCACTGCAACTCATGCCCAAACATTTACCCCATGCCACCTCACACACACTTACATGAACCATATTAGTTCTCACCTGGGAAACACCCCAAACTTAAGGAGGATTAGCCCAATAGGACACCTCGAGACCTTCTCCAAACCTGACTTGTTAAACTACGTAACGTATTTGAGCATTTGTTTGGGTAAATGGGGGTTTGATGCACATGTTTGGGTAATTTGATTATTAGATGTGATTGGCATTGCTATGATCCTTGTGACTTATGAACCCCTGGAGGGCGTACTTGTTGTTGTTACAGGACTTTGCCTGGTGGACAGGTACATATGGGGGAATGATTAGCTTGAACCTCCATGGGGATGAAATTGTTGATATTATGGTAGTTGTGGGAGGTATTTATCTCCACATGTAAACCTGACGAGAATAGAATACTACGAGAAGCAAGAATAAACCCTAATGAGTTGGCTAATAACCCTAGAAGACTTGTCGGCTCAAGAAGATAATTTATATTAGGTTATTAGCCTCCAAGAGAAGTTAGACATAAATAATAATATATACTGAACAAACAGATACCCAGAATGAGAAGTCGGCCCAAGCAGTTAGCTAGAATTAGTATAAATACAGGAGGCCAGTTCTCATTCTGGCAGGCAGTCTCAAAATTGTAGAGCAACACTTGTGCGCACTGCAGTTGCCCAGTTTCTGCGCAGGTTTGGAGGAGAGTTGTCGTTGCAGTTGCTGCAGCTAGCAATTATGTTTGGACTATCTTTTGGCTAGGGTTTGGAACATCTGATCAGCTCTTGCTGGTGCGATATCCTTGGGAAAAGGTGCGCTACCCTTTGTTTGACTATCTAGCCTAGGGTTTTCTTTCGGAGTGATCCTCTGTCAAGGTTAAGGTGCTCGAAGGGTGACTTCGGCCTATGGTTGGGTGACAATAGAGATATTGTCAATGGTAAAACGAGCACATCCATTATATTCTAACAGGTTGTGGGCCCACACCTCCTTCATTCAGTCTAACTGTTGGAAGGAAACATTGCCATAAGGATATTGAGCTCGTTGAAGAACTGTCGTTAGGGTTTCTACCAGGAGCAATCACCATTGCACTGCAGCTAGGGTTACTAGCAGGTGTAGTTACAGAAACCCTAATCCTCTTGTTGAGGCACCTTAAATGAAGGGATTGACCTAATCTCTGGATAAATCAGTTCGCCCTAGCCTAGCACATCTCCTGGTACTCTCAAAAAGCCAATACGTGACGTTTGAGCTTTTGGTCAAATCTAGGGTTGACCAAGTCAAAGCAACCATGACTTACTCTATGAAGTCAGAGAACAAGTTAGATGAATCTTCTAACTTCAGAGCGTGGAAGACAAGGATTGATCTCATCCTTGCCAAGAATAAAGTGTTGGATATCGTGAAAGGAAAGATCATGAAAACAGAGTTTGAAGAAGGGAAAGAGAAGGAACCGCAGAACGTTGCAGCCACATAGAAGTTCAAAAACGGTGACATCAATGCTATGAGTATCATAGTGGAACCTATAAAAGACCGCTTGATACCCTACATATCCCATCTTGACTCATCAAAGAAGATGTACGATGCCCTAACAAATCTCTTCTCAGTCAGAAACATTGGACAAGTTGTGAGTCTGAAGAATGAGCTCTGTGACATGAACATGAATGATGAGGACAGCATAAACATCATATTTTGTGAGAATCTCTTAGTTAAGAGATCAACTACAAGCTATTGAAGAGATCATCTCAGAGAAGAAATTGGTAAACATAGTACTCAATGGTCTTCCCAAGACGTGGGATGCATTTGCAGCAAGCATGAACACAAGGAAAGAGTATCAATCATTTGAAGAACTTTGGACTTGTTGTGCTCAAGAAGAATCAAGGATCAGTGCAAAAGAGAAACCCCAAAAGAAGTATGATGATCAAGCCTTCATAACAAGATTCAAGAATTTCATAAACAAAAGGAAGTTTGGTTCAAGGAGGAAGCCAAATCAAGAGAAAGACATTTCAGAAGTACAATGCTTCAATTGTCGAAAGTATGCCCACTACAAGAATCATTGTCCCGAGCTAAAGAAAAGGAAGGAGAAACACGAAGCATCAGTTGCTGAAGAAAATGAATCTACAAAGAAGACTAAGCAGGATGAAAGAGACTTCTTCTTCTAAAGGTAACAATACTCTTCTTGTTCCTTGTACATATCTTGTTTGCATTGTCTCTGTACATATCTTGTATATCTATCTCTTGGAAGATGATGTGCTCCAAGAAGAACTATATCGATGGAAGAACAACAAGATAAGGATTGATACCATTGGCTAATACATGAAAGAATGAAATACATCAAGCAAATCATGTGGAAACTATTGCAAGATAAGCCGAATAAATCATGAAGAGACTTAGAAGAAGCAAAGATAGCAATCAAGAGGAAATTGGAGAAAGACTTATGATGTTTTGTAGAAGACAACAAGATAGAAGCGTGGACTCTGTTAGACAGAGAGAGCTAATTATATATTGCATAAGACAATAAGGATGCAGACAGAAGCGTGGACTCTGTTAGACAGAGGGAGCTGATTATATGCACTCATACATGAATCAAGGATTAGGAGGGAGCTAATCCTATGATCCATTGAAGATGATGAAGTATATATCCATGGCAGCAAACATGAAGAACAATACGTGTTCAGTTCAACCTTAGAAGAAGACCTCTTCGAAGAGTGGGCTTAAAGTATCCCTGGTTGTCCATCCACATCCGTGATCCGATGATAAAAGAAAGAAATGGAATCTTTAGGGCATGGAATCTATAAGAAACTCCATGGACCCAAGAGCTAAAGAAAAACATCAGGAAGAACATGAAGATTCCAAGAAAGAAAGAGAAGCCAAATCAACCAGTCATTGTATTAAGAATCAAAAGATTGTTAGCGTGATATGAATTCAATAAAAGCAATCAAGTAGAGGAACTTAAAGTTGTGATGAAGAACAGTGTATGAAAGACTTATGAATGAAAGCATTCCGAGATCTAGAACTAGAGGTTCTCTCAGATGGAGGGAGAAGACTATGATGATTACTTGTTCCAACAAACCAGACATATCTTTACATGAGTCATTACATCATCCGCAACATCCATGAGTTGGAGTTCTACATCAGATGAATGCAAAGAATGTTCTCCAGAGAAATTGAATAAAGAGCGTGTGAAGAGCAACCTCAAGACTTTGAGGCATATTAGAAAGAGACCCTTGTATGCAGATGGAAAAAAGACAACTTGGTGGAGAACCTCCAGTGCACATCAGAAGCGTGGTGAAGATTTTCTATAACAGAGATATTGTATCAAGATGATTACTCAATAGATCAGATCTCATGATGACAGAAGAAGTGCCACATGGATATGTTCCAGTTTTCCAACAATGATATACTCTATTGTACATTAAGCCTTCACAGAAAATCAGTGTTCACTAAAGTACATTTGAAATCAAGTATTACATTATCCGTGATGAAGTCCAGAAAGGAGAAAGTGGTTCTCCAATACATATCTCCACAGATGAGCAGATAAGCAGACATTTTGGTAAATCTTATATCCAAGATGAAAGAGTTTGTGTACTCATGCTGGAGCTCGTGGAGACGACTTGCTTATTGAAAAAGGAAGAGATGACTCCCAGGTTGGGAGGGAGCACTGAAAATATTATAGAGGACATTCATTTTCAATATTGAAAAATAGTCCAGCTTGGATAGATGCTTTCCTATTCGAAAAGTGGATTGAGATTTATGACGGACGGTGACTTCCCATTGTGGTTAACATGGGGAGTGGTCTAGGGCAATCTCTCTTCTTGAGGGCTACTCAAGAAGACTGGCCCGCCTCTCCAGACAATGATTTCTCATTGTGGTTAACATGAGGAATGGTCTGATTTGGAGGTTGGTACAGGACAATCTTTTCCTCTTGTGGTTAATAGAGGAAATGGTTCGGATAGTCATTCCTTAGGGTTTATACATTCTCTCCAGGGTACACTTTGATTAGTGTAGGAGGAATGGCCCAGGGTGGGGAATGGTCTAGGCTCAACAATCAGGAACAGACATTACTTAGGGTTTATACATTCTCTCCAGGGTGCACTTTGATTAGTGTAGGAAGAATGGCCCAAGGTGGGGAATGGTCCAGGTTCATAAGACATGACAGTTATTCTTCCTTGCTTGAAAAGAATAGTCTAGATATCTCATTTTTCTACTCCGAGGGAAGATATTCTTTCTGATCTCACAGATGTGAGTGAAAGATTGGCCCAGATGATTCAGTTTATATCATAACATTGTTTATGTACAGGTTGATATCAGATGATTGTTATGAAGACTATATGACAATAGATGTATACTATTGTGGTGGATGTGTTCCATTGTTCGTGACTATATGTTGTTGATCAAGTACTTGTGTGTTACATGGTGTGGTAGTGTACCATTGGATTGTAGTTATGTACTACTATGGATAGACATAGTTTTTTTCTATTTTGTTTCGATTGCCTTGAAGACTATCAACAGTATTGGAAATGATTATCAGTTAGATGGATAATCAAAGGACAAAGTTTTTCCAGACAGAAAATGGTTCGTAGCATTTACTCTTCTAGATTAGAAGAATGGTTCTTGTATCACTTTGTGGAGTGAGAATCATGTCTGATTACTCAGATAGAGTATGGTTTCGAGAGATGATGTAGCTGATGACACTGATGATGATGATGGTGCTCATGATCTAGTCATGATCTAGTCTATACAACTATGTTGATGCTACGGGGTGAATGGTATGTTTTTGTGCTCAAGACCATTACCTGTAATGCCTCCCTAGTTAGGAGGGAGTGTTGATATTATGGTAGCTGTGGGAGGTATTTACCTCCACGTGTAAACCTGACAAGAATAGAATACTCCGGGAAGCAAGAAGAAACCCTAATGAGTTGGCTAATAACCCTAGAAGACTTGTCGGCTCAAGAAGATAATTTATATTAGGTTATTAGCCTCCAAAAGAAGAAGTCGGTCAGAAATAATAATATATATTGAACAGACAAATACCCAGAATGAGAATTTGGCCCAGGCAGTTAGCTAGAATTAGTATAAATACAGGAGGCCAGTTCTCATTCTGGCAGGCAGTCTTAGAATTGCAGAGCAACACTTGTGCGCACTGCAATTGCCCAGTTTTTGTGCAAGTTTGGAGGAGAGTTGTCGTTGCAGCTGCTGCAGCTAGCAGTTACGCTTGGACTATCTCTTAGCTAGGGTTTGGAACATCTGATCAGCTCTTGTTGGTGCATTATCCTTGGGGAAAGGTGCGCTACCCTTTGTTTGGCTATCTAGCCTAGGGTTTGCTTCCAGAGTGATTCTCTGTCAAGGTTAAGGTGCTCGAAGGGTGGCTTCGGCCTATGGTTGGGTGACAATAGAGATATTGTCAATGGTAAAACGAGCACATCCATTATATTCTAACAGAAATCCCACAGATGGATGTTGCGACCCTAACCAGGGGGAGAGAGACATCTGAGACTTGAACCCAGAAGAAAGAACGTTTCCCTTGAGACACTCTGGCATACCTAGACCAAGGGGGATCTTTCTCTTTCACTTCCACATTGACCCTTGAGAGACCATGACATCATCATTATGAACCTTGACGTCATCTAGAGCTAGGGCTTTCATTTATGAGGAAAATTGTGTGCTGGTTGGCACATGTGGCATTATTCAGGGCCTTTGGAGGCCAAACGTTCTGCATATGGGGCCCAACATTCCACTCTAGGAGCTCAACGTCACCCTAGAAGAGCATGACATCACCCTTGGAGCTGATTTTAGGGTTTAATTACCTTCATTTATGTAAACAAATTTGGATTTTTAATGTAATTTGGCCAGGTCGGCCTTTTTATGACCTGATTTTAATTAAAGGTCATTGATATTGTATAAATAGAGATAAAATACTTGCATTTTTTCATCATCACTCATCACACAAGTGGTGTGGTCTTAAAGTCAACCCTCTTTTAGGGTTATTGGTTGAACTAACTAGTGCGCAACTTCTTGGAGAGGAATTTTTTGGTGTATTTTGGCTATTTCTCATTGTAGAAGATCTTTAACTAGGGTTTGGCTTGATTATTCTTGGTGAAGTAAGAAGAAAATCTGCAATTTGTTTATGTAGTGAATGTTTGTGATAAATTTTACTTGGTTCATGTTAAAGATTATGAAATTGCTTGCTTAAACCCTAGGAGAGAAACATAAGTTACTTCTTTCTCTCTATAGTTTTCACTTGTTTAAATTTATGAAGTGCACCTTGTTTAAGAGGTATCTACTAGAGCCCTAAAGTGTTATCTCTCTAGTAGTGTTACTCTACTTGCCTATTGCATTATTTTCTATCAATAGTCTAAGGAAGGAAAAAATCGCTAGGCCTTAAGATCCCTTAATTTCTAGCAAATTTCTCCCTAGGACTTGGATTCTTGAGGCCTTGGGTAGCCAACACCTCCTCCATTAATCCCTTCTCCTTTGACAAAGTATTATCAATGTTGCTTTGCTCCAAGTTTTGTTGCTGCTATTGTGACTCCATAAACCCTAAAATGCACTAGTCTACTCATTATAGTGTATGATTGATCAAACAAACACTCAAACCTTTATCCTTGAAGCTTTTACTAACATTTGCTAACCCTAAACTAGACTAACTCCTTAGCTAACTTGTTGTTGTTGCAAAAGATTGCTACAACCATACTAATTCAAACCAAATTGTCGCAATCACCTACATAACTCACACTTACATCATCCATAAATCACTTGTGACAATTCCCAGTCAATCTACTAGATAAGTGTTGAGTTTGCATGGTGTTTTCTTGCACTTTAGATGATTAGAATTTGATGTTGTTGCAAAATATTGCTTCTCTATGGGACCCACGTAATTTTAAACCCTTGGATATGAGTAAAATCCCGGGTTACCCTCGACAAATGCCTTTGAGGTATGAAAATTGGCTCCCTAGATTAAGTGATAATGATGGGGTTAGAGTCGAAGATCACATGGATAATTTTTGGGCTTTTTTTCAACTCCACCCTATTAGTGATGATGTTGAAGATTTGGAAATGAAACTTTTCTCTACCACTCTTCATGGAAATGCTAGGAAATGGTATAATGATCTCCCTGATGCTAACATCACATCTATGAGCCAGTTAGAAGAAATTTTTCTTGCGAAATGGGGTATTAAATTAGAAGATATCTACATGTTAATAAAAATACTTGAGTACATGAAATAAACTGAGAACGAGACTGTCAAGGAATTCCATACTAGGTTTTAGAATTCGCTACACCAAATTCCTAGAAGCTATTGTCCTGAAGACATGTACCTTTCCTACCTCTACACCAATGCACTCTTAGTGAATTTAGGGTTTTTCCTCAGTAAAAAAGGGCAAAGAACAATTCAAGAAGATTATCACATGGCTATACAAATCGAGGCAAATATCTCCTTGTTCAAGGGAGAACACCTCTTTACTCCAGAAACAAAAGTTGATGACCCCAAAGATACCATATATGATCTTAGTCTGGAAAGATTAGTTTCCCTTGAAATCTGTGTTGGTAAATTCCAGGAAAGAAGGGAACAAGTCATCGACCAACAAGAGCTTGAGGAGAAGGATCCTAATGAAGTTTTCCAATCCCACAAGGAAGAGAAAGAATTTACTCGTGCTTCTACCGAGGATAATGAAGACTTGGTTGAAGAGAGAGAGCCTGAAGATATCAAACATGATGATGAAGTATTAATGTGTGCTCCTCCCTCTGATGAAGCCATCTGAGATCCTATTCCTCTTGCACAAAAAGATGAGGACAAGGTCAGTCACTTTCCTTTTCAGGTTTTTGATGATACCTTATTCTATGATTCAGAAGGTGATGAAGAAAGGGAACCCTTCAACGAGTCAGACCCTCCATATTATGAAGCTGAAGATGTAAGGGAAAATCATGAGGATGAGGCACTAATGATTTCTCCTCCATTTGATGAAGTTTTCCAAGCCTTTGGCTCTCCTGCACAGAAAGAAGTGAGTACGGTAAGTTGTTTCCCTTTCCAAGATTTTGATGATGCCATATTTTGTTATTTGGAAAGAAAATAAGTGTTAGAGGAACCCTTGGATGCTTTAATCCCTTCGTGTTATGATAAAGGTAATGACATGGTTAATAATATTGATGAGTTCATACATGTCGGAAAATGTAAATGGGATGTGATTGGGTACGATGGGGATCCCATTTACGACATTGAGGGTCATTTCTTAATGTTTCCTTTACAACTATCATATGAGGTTACTAATGATTCTGACATATGGAAACAAGGAAATGATATAGTTATAGACACTTTCCAAACACCCAAGGATGACCTAGTTCTATTTTCTCTTGATGATTTTCGGTCATACCTTGAGGATCTTGATCAGTATTCCTTTGAGCATTCAGAGTTATTTTATGAAGAAAATTATCAACCACCGTTGTGCTTAGATATTCATAAGAGTGAGAACGTTGCTTGCCTAAACCAGGATACTCGTGACAAGATTTTCCAACCTCCTTCAATTACTTTACCTCGCTATGTCACCAAGGGTGTAGTTGGGAAACATGTCCCTTGTCTTGAGTTTTCTTCAGGGTAAAGCATTCTTTTAGAATTCAAGGGTAGGTTGAATACCTTAAGAACAAGTTTATTATCTCATTCTTTCAGCCTTCCCTTAAGAAATTGTCAGCCGTCATCTAGGTTTTTATTAGTCTTTTCCCAGACCTTAGGATGTGAAAACGTCCAAGGTAGCCAACCTTCAGACTCTTTGAGTCAATATTTTGAGCCCTTGAGTTTTCACTTTCCCTTTCTGAGATGGATTGAGCACTTTCATAGAAGTGTGACTTGGCATAATTTTTCCATTCCCTCCCGCCTCCATGAGATAGACTTTGCGATATCCTATGATGTGATACATGTTCTAACTCATGTTGTTTTTGTGCTTGACTTGTCATTGTTTTGGTTTATGATGAAGCACAAAGGCAGGTATTATGAGATATTGCTAGGATGGTTTCACTAGTAATTTGACTACACCTAACATTCAACCAACATGTAATTAGAGTTAGGTAGGCATTTGCATCCATTGTATATACCATCTGCATATCATGCTAGTATAGTTGTAGTTTCATTTTCATATTGTATTTCTTCATTATGTATATATGCATGTTTATATTTATTTTATTATATCATATATGAGCGAGCGGTGATATCACCACCCTGAATATTACTGATGCATTTTGTTGGGATCCAGTGGATACAGGTCATACCATAGATGTTGAGGTTATCATTCGCTCTATGGTGAGTACATGTCCCCAAGTTGGAGCCATATGTTATACCCTATCTTAGGGATAACTAAGGAGATCATGTCTCGAGGCCCACATGTCCTATACATGGAGTGTCGAGAGATGGATGACTTGAGAATGGCCCCAGAGGGCCCCTCTTTTCTTCAGTGCGACCCATCTATCAATAGTAGCAGTATCCATCCCACTAGCCTGGTATTGAAGAAACAATAAGTCTTTCTCCATGAGGTAATGAGTTTGGGTATCATGGTATGTCTCACTCTGATTATTGAAGCACTTGAATATGTTACACTGAATTCTCTATCATTTCATAACATTTGCTTGTAAATTATTCTCTTTAACTTGTTCATGCCTGGAAGGGTGTCATGATTCCCTAGTAAGTTCATCTTCCTTTAGGATGGGTTGCCACTAGGTGGGTCTATGAAAGGTCATCATACATTCCCTCCATACTTACCACTTTCCACCCTTACTCCTCTCATTTTCCCCTACCTTTGTTTGAGTATTGGATTTTCCTCACTAGGAAGGGTTGTACCTTGCCTTGTGGGAAGAAGGGGCTAAAGGCCCAAAGGGTAAAAGTCGTTGGCAAGAGTTAAAAACCAAAAATGAAACCTTTGAGATGCTTCGCCTAGGCATTCCCGAGAAAGCAGTAAAAGGCTTCTCAGTAAGAAAAGGGAACCTATAATATAAATAAAAACTCAAGGTATTAGTTGGTGGATGGGAGATCTCATCATGAGCCAACCTATTATGACCATGGGCATGTAGTGGTATGACACTACCATCTATCCGGTCACCAAACCAGGGTAGTGGCTCTTGGTGGCATAGCCAAGAGAAAGGGGGTCTCATCACGAGCCTGCCTTCTCATCTCTGTGAAATGCTTGTGGGTAACGTTGTCACCTCTGGTCACCAAGCCAAGACAATGTCCCTCATTGCTTCCCTTGAAGCATAAAATAAAAAGATAAAAAGAAGTAAAGATAAGAATAAAAGGCATTGAATGATCTAGGAAAGAATGGCATCTATGACAAGGTGCAACTCGCCCTCTACAAAGGCATCCACAGGTAAGATCTACATTTCCATGTTATCATTGCACCCCATGTCAAAATATTTACCCCATGCCACCTCACACACACTTACATGACCCAGATTGGTTCTCACATGGGAAACAACCCAAACTTAAGGAGGATTATCCCAATAGGACACCCTAAGACCTTCTCCAAACCTGACTTGTCAAACTGCCTAACGTATTTGAGAATTTGTCTAGGTAAAGGGGGGTTTGATGCACATGTTTGGTAATTTGATTATTAGATGTGATTAACATTTCTATGATCCCTATGAATTATGAACCCCTGGAGGGCGTACTTGTTGTTGTTGCGAGACTTTGCCCGGTGGACATGTACATATGAGAGAATTATTAGCTCGGACCTCCATGGGGCTGAAATCCCACATATCGATGTTGTGACCTCAACCAGGGGCAGAGAGACATCGAAGACTTGCACCAGGAAGAAAGAAGGATGTTTCCCTTGAGACACTCTAGCAGACCTAGACCCAAGGGGATGTTTCTCTTCCACCTCGATGTTGACCCTTGAGAGCCCATGACATCATCATTATGACCCTGGACGTCATCCAGAGCTAGGGATTTCATTTATGAGGGCAGTTGTGTGTTGGTTGGCATGTGTGGCATCATCCAGGGCCTTTGGAGGCCAAACGTTCTGCATATGGGGCCCAACGTTTGACTCTAGGAGCTTAACGTCACCCTAGAAGGGCATGATGTCACCCAGGTCAACCTTTTTATGACCTAATTTTAATTAAATGTCATTGATATTGTATAAATAGAGAGAAAAGACTCTCATGTTTTCATCATCACTCATCCAACAAGTGGTGTGGTCTAAAACTTGACCCTCTTTAAGGTTTATTGGTTGAACTAACTAGTGCACAACTTCTTGGAGAGGCAATTTTTGGTGTATTTTGGCCATTTCTCATTGTGGAAGATCTTCAACTAGGGTTTGGCTTGAGTATTATTGGTGAAGTAAGTAGAAAATATACAATTTGTTTATGTAATGAATGATTGTGGTAAATTTTACTTGGTTCATGTTGTTAGAATTAGGGCAGTAAAGCAAAAACAGTAGTATCTTTTTAATTTCTAGATCTAGAGTTCAGAAATAACAAGTCAGACACTTAACTAGTGTGCATATCTAGGAGATCTAAAGTAGTTCAAAATAGTAACTAGAGCTGATAAACAGTGATGAAACTCAGATCTAAAATTCAAGAGTTAATACAAAAATTCTACTACTAGAATAGTGAACAGATCTAGATAAGAGTAAGACAGTGAATTAGATCTATAAGACTGAACTCAAAATATTACACAAATCTGTAGATCTAAGTCCAATCTTATCATAAACAATACATCAACTTGTAGACAAAATAACTCAATATATATAACTCAGATCTAATAGCTGAAGTACAAAACTAAATGAATCAAAACAATACTGAAGTTAAAATAAGATCCAGATCTGAAGATGATGAGTAGATAGCTTACCTGGTACAGAAACCTTACCTTTGAAAAAGGTACAACAACCACAAGAGATGTAGAACCATTTATTTATGTTCAAACAAGGTTCAGTTCATAGATCCACCTTATAGGTTGGATCTCTCGCCAATAGGTGAAGGATCTTTCTTGCCACCAAGGAAATAAAGCCAACAAGGTCTTCACAAGACAAACCCTAAAAAAGGAATCTTAAAACATACAAGGCACTACACAGAAGGACTGTAGGTAAACCCTCATTACAACAGAAGAGAAGGTCGAAACCTATAGGTTTACCTCAACAAAAATAAGGAGGAACAACACCCTACAGACTCACCACAACAGACAAGAGTAGGCTGCAGTCTATAGGCTCACCACACAACAAAAAGGAGAAGGCAACACCCAATAACTCAGCCACAACAGAAAAGAGGGTCGTAGCCTATAGGTTACTCACACAACAAGGGTAGAGAGGGCCACACCCTCTAGACTCAGCTCACAACAGATGGGAGAAGGAGCCGCACCCTCCACAACAAAGTTATCACAGCCAAAACAAAGAGAGGCCGCACCCTAACAGTCCTCAAGGGGAGCCACTGCCACACACCACACAAACCCTACAACAAAAATAGAACAGGTCGTAGCAAGGAGGCTCTACACAGGAGGCCGCAGCAAGGAAGCACCAGTAGAAGAGGGTCGCAGATAGAAGACACCAGCAGAAGAGGGCCGCAGCTAGGAGAAGATACACTCACTCCACAAACATAAGATAATAATATGTGTGTTGAGGGTAGGAGAGGGTTGTATTTATAGTTTAGGTTAGGGGTAAAATTAAGTTAAAATAATAATTAAAATGCCATGTTTAAATTAAACAATTTAAACATGGTATAATAAATATTTTAATTTAAATTTAATTTACCCCCAAAACAAAAAATAACATAAAAACCCAAAACCAACACAGGTGAAGGTAGAGGAGGGTTATCAAGGTGGCAATACTCATTCCTTCACTTTTCATGGTGAACTTATTACTTTATCATCATTGCATATGGGACTTATCCCTCATGTGGTTATGTCCTTCAAGGAAGGTCATGCACCAACAAAATACTTGATTGAGGATCAAGTAGCCCCGGAACTTTTAATGGGGTCTTATCCACCAAGGATCAATCCATGCCATATGCATGGGTACCCTGGACATTTCCAGGGGCCCTAGGATTATCTAGGGGCTTTAACTGCTTGGTCCTAGACCAAGAACCCCAGTCGTATACTAGAGGCCCTCTCAGGGGTCTTTACTGCTTGGTTCTAGACCAAGAACCCCAATTGTATACTGGGGGCCCTAACAAGGGTCTTTTGCCATGGAACTAATTGTTTGGTCCCAAACCAAGTACCCCAGGAGTGCACTGGGGGCCCTAGATATCGTCTAGGGTCTTAGCCATCCTCCAGGAGAATGGCTCTTGCAGCTGCTTATAAATTTAACACATGTTAAAGATTATGAAATTGCTTTCTTAAACCCTAGGAGAGAAACATAAGTTACTTCTCTCTCTCTATAGTTTTCCACTTGTTTAAATTTTTGAAGTGCACCTTATTTAAGAAGTAGCTACTAGAGCCCTAAAGTGTTATCTCTCTAGTAGTGTTACTCTACTTACTTATTGCATTATTTTCTATCAATAATCTAAGGAAGGAAAAATTCACTAGGGCCTAAGATCCCTTACTTTCTAGCAAATTTATCCCTAGGACTTGGATACTTGAGGCCTTGGGTAGCAAACACCTCCTCCATTCATCCCTTCTCCTTTGGCAAAGTATTATCATTGCTACTTTTCTCCAAGTTTTTCTGTTGCTATTGTGACTCCATAAACCATAAAATACACTAGTATACTCATTATAGTGGATGATTGATCAAACAAACACTCAAACCTTTATCCTTGAATCTTTTACTAACATTTGCTAACCCTAAACTAGACTAACTCCTTAGATAACTTGTTGATGTTGCAAAATATTGCTACATCCATACTAATTCAAGCCAAATTTCCTTAATCACCTACATAACTCACACTTACATCATCTAGAAATCACTTGTGACAATTGCCAATCAATCTACTAGATAAGTGTTGATTTTGCATGGTGTTTTCTTGCACTTTTGACCATTAGAATTTGTTGTTGTTGCAAAATATTGCCACAACCATCTAACCGCAACAAATTCTCTGCAAAAGTGACTTTTTTTTTTAGCTAGACATTGCCAAACTTGCTTGTGACAAACTTTAATCATTTAGCTAGGTTAAAGCTATTTCTTCTTGTCATTTTCAAGCACTTTCAAGAAATAATTCTTGTGGTTGTTATAAAATATTAATTGTTGCATTGTTGCAAATTCATATCAGCTAGATTACTTTTTGAGAGTTTATGGTCTTAAGAAGCACTAGCATCATATCTTTGTACTTGCAAGTTGCTATATTTTCTTGTTGTCTTTCTCTGGGCAGGTACACTTCATTTTACTATTTGCTTCATCCCTTAAAGACCATAAGAACCTTTTGAATTGAGTGACCAGTGAGAGGGGGATTTCTTGCGTACTTGCCTTAGTTATCATCCCCTTAGGTCACTGGGGAAATCTCCCCTAGAGTAATCTTGATATATCCCTAAATAGAAAGGGGTTTCATGTTAAGGTGACAATGATAGGTCACTGCCTACTACATCAATCTTGCATCCACTTGCCTTGGGCTTTGGGAAAGTACAAATTGTGTGATAACAACTCCAATAATGAGAGATTAGATGTTTCAAAAACTTTCACATCTTCATCTAAGATATGACTCTAGATAATTGTGTTTGATCCCAACCCAAGGACTCCACCAAACTCCATCAACCAACAAAGAGAAATTGAAATTATGTCAATAGTGAAAAAAAGCATGAATAATAAAATTGGAGATGTCTCCCACCCTTATTGGCATTACCCCGATATCACCTACCATTTTGTTGGATTTAATATTATTTAGCATTGGTGAAGGAATAATTGAGATCATAACATATATATTAACATGAATAAAGATAATAGAAACTAGGATAGTGAATTCATGGAGTAACATGTTAGATAGCACAAAAATACAATATAGTGAAGTGGATACAACAAAAATAGTTGAACAATTAAATTTGTCGGTGATGTCAAATAGATTTGACAATATTCGAAATAAACAACTCAAGAAATCATGACATGACCTATTGATAATTATATCACCCTATTATGGAATAGCAAGTGAAGATAAGCATTCATTTACCTATGACATAATTTGGGTAGGTAGAGGTATGATTGACGAAGAAAAAAAATATAAATATGTTGCAATCAAGAGAAATTGTAATATGGAGTGATATATGAAATTTAATTGAGCCAACACAACACGTAATACAAATTCCTTCCTTGTAGAGATGAAATGGGCATTTGGGGTAGAATTCCTTTATATGAATCTAGAAAAACATCCATGGTTGAATTGAAATAGATAAAATAGAAACTAGGGGAGACAATTAGGGTTTATGACAACAAATTTAAAGGTATTATACTAAACTCACATTTTAAAATCTAGATTTGCAACACAAAGAATGTTTTATTGGAGGCTTAGAACCCAAATTGAAACAAATCTACTATAATCTAATTGGTGGACCATCAATATATATCGAAATTGAGGATAGAAACGATATACAACCTAAGGGGTCTATAGTAATCAAGAACAACATAATTATTGATAAAATATAATCATTAATCAAAAGAATAAACAATATAGAGGCAATGAAAATAAGATAGTGTGAAGGCATTTGGTGTACATGTGCATTATTGAGGTACATAATAAAATGAATACCCAACATTAGCAAATTTTGTAGTAGTTATGAGTCCAATTGACGACCAATCCGGACCGGTTCCCTCTTTTTGAGTTTAAACAATTTTGTAAAATTTGTTTAATTAACATGATTCAAATTATATTGAAATTTGAAATTATCTTATACAAGCTTTTAACAATTTTCCTTCGTCGTGTGACCAAATGTTGGAACCGAGGGTTAAAACGCGGGTGTTGACTCCTTAATCATATGACCACGAGCCATGAACCATAGGATAGTTTACGAAGCTAGGAGTTTGGGCACTAAACTCCTTGACTCTCAAATCCATAGGACCACGAGGTTGTGACCGGGAGCTACTTTGTGGGGGGGTGGAGTTCTGGTTTGAATCCTGAGATAGTGGGGTACCACAATCCATTGGTTGTTGGCGCATGGATTTCAAATTGTGCATGTGTTGAAATTGTGGGGGTGCCTTCAAAATTAATATCTGCGCTAGTTAGGGCCCGCAATTGAATGAGTTTCATTGATCATCTCTCTTGGTCAATGGTTGGATCTCACTTCGTCGAACCTTTTTGTATTTCAATGATTTCGATTAGAATTGGATCATCGTCGAACCTATCATGATCGACGATGAATATTCCTCAACTGCAGGAAACCTATGAACCATTGATTCATCCATGTTAAACAAAAAAAACACACAGTACTCCACTGTGCGGATTTCACTCTTGTAAGGGCCGATATGGAACCTATAACACATATTCATTCTCATACCATTTGATAGAATAATATAATTCAAACAATTTAACACACAAAACTCGACAAGCTTATAATTCTTATTAGAAGATGAATGAAAATATAGGGACAATAGCCATGATAAACTTCTAGGCCTCTTGGACCTTTCCACACTCACACTTCTCACTCTGTAACTCTCTCATACACTTTGTTCTCACCTATCATCATTTTAATGAACTAAGGATCATATCAACCCAATCCATGGAGAGAGGATCAAATCTGACCAAAATTACACATAACCTCTATTTAGCTTAAAACAACTTGATTCTGACACTGAAAGATAGGATCAAATCCAAACATAATTCCTAATTTATCTAATTCTTCCACCTCCTATTACATTCGTGGAAACAATTTCTTCTTCTCGAACACTCTAGACTATTACAACTTAGGAAAATGATTAAAAATATTTACAATGACGAAACCAACTTTCTCTCATAAAGTTCCTAATATTTTAGAAGTAAAATACTAGATTGTTGTAGAAGATGCTCCCGCATCAAACTCCTGGGGAAGAAAAACTTGTCCTGTTGCTTTCTATTGTTAAAATTTTACTTATACAACTAGTAGTTATGGTTCTTTATTATTATAATCATTTGGCACATTAGTTGCATAAATAAGATCATTGAAAGAGAGGAAATCATAAAAACAATAGAGACACACAAATTGTCCTCAGAAACCCTCATGGGGGAGAAAACCCAACAAAAAATTCCTCAATATAGATAGACTAAAGATCGAATAGAATATCCTCCTCTACTCCTTCACTAGGAAGAGTAGTGCACCACTTAACCAAGAAATACCAAAAACCCTCCTTGACATCACACTTAGCTGCAGTAGCAGTTCCTCCAAGACTTACTCACTTTTTCATAGTTGCAGAGCTAGTGTGGTGAGTGTGTCCAAATGAGCTCCATCCTCACATATAAATACAAGTTATGAGGTGGTGCTAGGGTTGTGACTCTTCACTGGTGGGGCTGAATTTATCTAGGAGTGGATAAAACCACTTTACAAATACTAGGGGATGAATTTACAAATCCCACCATGAAAATACACAAATACATATTGACCTGACTTGACCAATCCACAAAAGGGGATTTGATCTATACAATAATGACTCAAATATAAGTAGAATATTCTTCGAAGTTACAATAATTCAACACTCCCCCTTAACAAGAAGGGTATTCTACTGAGAACATTAATAACAACTGACTGGACTCAATACATCATCAAGAGGAGGGGACATCTTCATCAACATCGAGAACATTGTCGGTTATATCTATAAATCATTAGAATTTTTTCTCATCATCAACATCAGTAGAAACTGAACATCATCATCATCTGCACTGTGGAGCTGGAGTAACGTCATCATCATCAACAACATGAAGCTGGAACATCAACATCATCAACAACATGAAGTTGGAACATCAACATCATCAACACAAAGCTGAAACAACAACATCATCAACAACATGAAGCTAGAACATCAACATCAATATGTTGCAACAAAATGAGGCAGGTGCATCAACAACAACATATGTGGTACTCTGACAGATCGTCCTTACCAGACCTTCGAGATCTGCCCAGGAATCATAAGATTCCCTAGGATATAGAATCCTAACTGAGCTACCACTACTAACTACAGTTGGCATATTATACATGCACGGGTACTCTGACAGACCGTCCTTATTGGACCTTCGAGATCTGTCTAGGGATGATAAGTCCCCTAGGATATAAAATCCTAACTAAGCTACCCGATGTTGGTTAGGATACCATAGTATCATCAACATCACTCCCCGTTTTGAGGGAGTTCCTTTCAGACTACACCAACCTTGTCTTGGAAGTACTCAAACTTCACACGAGACAAAGGCTTAGTCAAAACATCTGCAACTTGCTCATTTGTGCCAACATATTGGAGCTTCACAACTCCCTTCTGTACCAAGCCATGAATGTAGTGATATCAGATCTCTATGTGCTTCGTCTTATCACGGAACAACGATTTCTATGTCATCTTTATGCAACTCTGGTTATCCCATAGAATCATGGTAGCTTCCATCTCCAGATCGAACAAACCTTCCAACAAATTCCAAATCCATATGGCTTCACAACTGGCAGAACATGATGCAATGTACTATGCTTCTATCGTGCTGAGAGAAATACTAGACTGCTTCCTGCTTTTCCAAGAATTCATGGCTAATCCCAAACTAAGATAACATCCTGAAGTGCTATGTCTTTCTGAAGCACTTCAATCCCTATCCAAATTGGTATAACCATACAGTTTGAAGTCATGATATCCAGTATAAAAGAGACCATAATCCAACTTACCCTTAAGGTATCTCATCACATGCTTTGCAGCTACGAGGTGAACATGTCTAGGCTCCACCAAATACTCACTCAAGGTATTCACAACAAAGCAAATATTTGGCCTGGTATTCGTCAGATACATCAACGAAACAATAATGTATTTGTATAGAGTAACATTAACTAACTCTGACGAAGTATCAATTAGGAGCTTCAAATGTGTCTCCATGGATGTGGCCATGAATTTACGTTCCAACATGTCAAATTTCTTTTGTATTTCAACTGCATACTTCCCTTGGTTAAGGAAGATATTCTTTGGGCTCTTCCATACCGCAAGACCTAAGAAATAGTGCATCAGGCCTAGGTCCTTCATTTCAAATTCAATGACAAGCTTCTTCTTACAATTTGTGATGAGCTTTTGTTCATCTGTCAAGAATAAGTCATTCACATATAGCAGCAATATAACTAGTCCATCATTGTCAATCTTGAAGTAAAGGTTGGGATCGACTTTACTCTTGGTAAATCCCAAGCTTGTTAGAAAACTATCAATCTTACCATACTAAGATCTTGGAGCTTGCTTCAACTTGCAGACATGAGTTTTCCAGTCTTGTACTTTAAAACCAAATTTTCACATCAAATTGTACCAACCTAGTACACTTTCTCAACTGCAACTCAATCTGCATAATCATGTGTTGGTTCTATGTGCTTTCTACAAAGCATTGTTTGTCTCATTGCTTGAGAGTATGTCCTCTAATTTTTATGCAACTGTTCCTTCTGGAACCGAGACTCTGCACCTGCAACTGCAACTGCTATTTCTGAAGCTGAGAAAGACTTGCTCTGTTCTCACTGTAGTTGTTGAACTTTAAGAGTAACTGTCTATTCCATCATGGCAACAACTTCATCTAAAACTGAGAGTGGCTGGTATTGAAGGTATATTTTCTTCTTTCATGGAGGTAACTCAATCTCAAATACAGGGACTTCTCCCTCTGAATCTCATATTGTATCGAAATCATGGTTGTTCTGACTATCTTCACGAACACTGGAACTATTCTTTCGATTACTAGAGAAAGTGTTTCGTCATAGTCTTATCCCTCTTGCTGGGAGAATCCTCTAGACACAAATCAGGCTTTGTACATATTTATACTGTTATCTGCAACAAGCTTGATCTGTTAGATCAATCTTGGAAGTCACCATTGTTAATGTTTATGCCATTATTATAGCTCTTTTCATTTCATAAGATAAGAGCATAATAAGAACAAGATCACTGAGAAATACACATCCACAAGAGACACAACATTTATCCTGGGAAACCCTCTAGGGGAAGAAAACCCAGCAA
>ML783729.1:471578-493978 GCA_009831015.1 Picea engelmannii
AAATTGTACTTGAAACTGATTCACCCCCCTCTTAGTATCAACAATCCTAATTTTTTCAAACTTCAGATTTCAAATTTTGATTTAGGGACTAGATGACCCCTCCTAGGGAGAAATCCTAGATGTGGTTACTTCCTCCAATGTCCTCCTTAAATAGGGAAAACATCACACTTAGGGTTTATGCAAAAACCCTAATTTTGCAGTAGCTGCAATACTGAAAACTAGATTTTGGATAGGGTGCACTGAAGCTAGCCACTTCTTATAACCTCTAAGTTGGTGTCTTTCAGGCCTGCTCTGATACCATGTTGAAGTATTAATTATACAACTAGCAGTATGATTCTTCTTTATTATTATAATCATTTAGCACATTAGCTGCATAAATAAGATCATTGAAAAAGAGGCAATCATAGAAACAATAGGCAGACACAGATTATCCTGAGAAACCCTCATGGGGGAGAAAACCAACAAAAACTTCCTCAATATAGATAGACCAAAGACTAAACAAAAGATCCTCCTCTAATCCTTCACTCGGAAGAGTAGCACACCACTTACCCAACAAATCCCAAGGGATAGACCAAAAACCATCATTGACGTCACAATTAGCTACAGTAGCAATTCCTCCAAGACTTACGCACTTCTTCATAGTTGCAGAGCTAGTGTGGTGAGTCTGTCCAAATGAGCTCCATCCTTGCATATAAATACAAGTTATGAGGTGGCGCTAGGATTGTGACTCTTCACTGGTGGGGCTGACTTTACCTAGGAGTGGCTAAAACCACTTTACAAATACTAGGGGCCAACTTTACAAATACCACCATGAAAATACACAAATACATATTGACCTGACTTGACCAATCCAAAAAAGGGGATTTTATCTATACAATAATGACTCAAATATAAGTAGAATATTCTTCAAAGTAACAATAATTCAATATCTATAGTAGTTATTCAATACTTGTACCATACTTAGATATTTCTACTGTTGTCATCCACATGGGATCTTCAAGTGGTTGTCCTTTCCATTTGATTAATTATTTACATTACTCTTTACCCCTTGTCTTCTTTACTATCTTCTTGTCCAAAATATATTCAATTTTCTTATGTTTTTCTATAGGTAGTTGTTTCTCCCAATCAATAGTTTGAATGTTATCATTTCCAGGAGCATCTGTGAAATTATCCGTTGGTTCCTTAGAAGGGTACAAATTTGATACATTAAAAATTGGAGAAATTCCAAGGTTACTTGGAAGTTCTATTTCATAAGCATTTGAGGAAAATTTTCTCAACACTTCCCCTCTAGGAAACCTTTTTCTTCTAAGGCGTGCCATGACCCTAGAAAATATTCCTTCTATCTGTACTTGTTTTTCTTGTCATGTAGTTGTTGCTTGACCCTTTCCTGCAATTCCTGCATACTTATTGTAAAATATTCACCATCAACACTTCTAGTTTCTTCTTTTCCTAGATTTCTTAACTCATAAATTCATCTAGGATGCATTCCATACAAAATTTGAAATGGACTTAATCCTATGATTTATTAAGTGAATCATTATATGCAAACTATGCTTGTGCACATACCTGATCCCACTGTTTGGGATGCTCACTTACTAGACATCTCAAAATATTTCCCAAGCTTCTATTTACCACCTTTGTTTTCCCATCAGTTTGTGGGTGGTATGATGAACTAAAGGTGAGATTGGTCCCTAAATTTTTCCATAAAGTTCTCCAAAAATGACCCACAAATTTTGTGTCTCTGTCATAAACAATACTTTTTGGCAATCCATGCAACCCAACAACTTATTTAAAGAACAAATTTGCAATGTGGGTTGCATCATTGGTCTTCTTACAAGCTAAGTGTGCCATTTTTTAAAATCTATCAACAACCACATAAATTGAATCATTACTGTGTTGATTTCTCTACAATCCTAACACAAAGTCCATACTTACATAGTCCCATGGTAATTATGGGATTGGCAATGGCTGATATAATCTAGTATTTTGTCTTATTCCTTTTGCATACTAAGAAACCCTACATCTTTCAACGAATTTCTTGACATTAGTCTACATGCCAAGCCAGAAATAAGATGTACTTAGCTAAGAAAATTTCTTATCCTATCCAAAATGTCCTGCTAATCCACCATTGTGCTTTTCCTTCGATATGTTTTCCCTCATTGAACATCTTGGAATGCATAGTTTGTTTCCTTTAAACAATAAACCTTCTTGAATCATGTAATCTAACCATGGAGTTCTATCTCTACTTACTGGATTTTCATAGACTGCATAAGCATCCTTAAAATCTACATCATATTTATACATTTCTTTCAACTCATCAAATCCCATAACATTTACTTGAAAATCTTGTAAAATCAAATTGACTCTACTCAATGCACTTGCTACCTTATTTGATTGCCCACTTATATTCTTAATAACAAAAGTGAAATTTTGCAACTCAATCCATTTGACATGTCTATGCTTTAATTTTGTTTGGCTACTAATATATTGCAAGGCATGATTATCAATGTAAATAACAAATTCCTTTGGCACGAGTTAATGTCTCCATTTCTTTAGTTCTTGAATAATTGCATAAAACTCCTTGTCATATGAAGAATATTTATTCTTTGATTCATTTAATTTTTCACTAAAATAAGCAACTGATTTCTTCTCCTGACTTAGAACAACTCCCATTACAGTCCCACTTGCATCACATTAAACTTGAAAGAGTTTATTAAAATCTGGTGGTGCTAAAATTGATTGTTCTTCTATCTTCTTTAATAATTTAAATCTTTTATCAGCTTATGTCCATTTAAATGGATGTTTGGTTCCTTTAATGGTTTCTATAATTGGAGCACATATCCCACTAAAATTCTTGATGATTTTTTTATAGAAGCTTTCCAAGCCATGAAAACTTCTTACCTCAAAAGTATTCCTTGGAGCAGGACAATTTATTATAGCATTTACCTTCTCCCGATCCATCTTCAAGCCTTCTCCAGATATTACAAAACCAAGATAATCCAATTTTGTCTTCACAAAACTACACTTTTTCAAATTGATTAGTAGCTTTTCTTGTTGGAGTTTATCTAAAACCAACCTGAGGTTTCTCAAGTGTTATTCCCTAAACTAGTTGTAGATCAAAATATCATCTAGATAAACTATAACAGATTTACCAATGAATTCTTTAAGTAATTCATTCATTAATCTCATAAAAGTGTTGGGGGGATTTTGATCTAGATTATTTTCGACACAAAATGAGAGGGGAGATAGAATAAAGAAATGCACAGAGATATCGCAGATATCCAATAATATAACAGAAATGTATCATAGATGCGACCATAAACAAAGATATACAGTAATACATGATTTCTATTAATGAAAGAAATGTATAGAGACTGTAAAAAATACAGAGTGAAAGACTCACTAGAATGGTGGCAGTTTATCTCTGAGAAGAGATGTGATGGCTACTCGCATTCGCAAGAAGATGATTACAATGAGGCTCTTAAGGAATTTTTACAATAAACAAGAATTCCAAAAACCCTAGACATCCAAAAACATAACCCTAGGAGATGAAGCGCCAAAAGTCATGTCGGCCCCGTTTGGGTAAGTTAGTGCATTAACTTCCCGGGGTCGTAACTTTTGCATACGATCTTTGTTTTAGGCGTGTGATAGCCCGTTGGAAAGGTATCGTAGAGGAGATTCATTTGGGGGGCTCAAAAATCCTTTTAAATATCATTGAGAAGATCGATCCTGAAAAAACTTCATTTAGGCCCTCAAAATGGCCCCGGAAGTTAAAATTGTTAAAAATAGTAAATTGCCAAAATTGTCAAAAAACTGTTTTGAGCCAGTTGGAAAAGGTGGGTGGCCACCGATATCCACCTGGATCAGATTTTTGAGTCCAAAAGGCATTACCAACCATTCATACAATCCATCATTTTTTTAAAATGTTGTTATCCATTCATGTCCTTCTCTAATCCTGATATGATGATACCCACTTTTCAAATGAAATTTTGAAAAATACTAAGCACCACTTAAGAAATCCATAAATTCGTCAATTTAGGGTAATGGAATCTATACCTAATTGTGATTTTGTTTATATCTCTGGAACCTGTGCACATTCTCCATCCTCCATCTTTCTTTGGATTTAGAATTGTTGGAACTGCACATGGGCTCAATCTTTCTTTGACTAAATCCTTCTCTAACAACTCTTGAACTTGATTTCTTATATCCTCATTCTCCCATGGGGTCATTCGATATGCTTCTTTATTTGGAAGGTCAACCCCTGGAATTAAATCTATATGATGACTGATACTTCTCAATGGAGGTAATTCATTTGGTAAATCATCAACCACAATATCAACAAATTCATCCAACAAATCCTTAACTACTTCAGGAAGATCATTTAAATTTGTGGTAGTGAGAATTACCTTTGGTTTACCAATCAAGGAAAAATGTACCTCTTCCTTTTTAATGTCTTGCATAAATTATTTTCCACTGACCAACAGGACCTTTGGGTTGTTTTCTTCAGTTGCTCCTTGATCCTTCAATGGTAAGAGAGTGTGTTTTTCTCCATCTTTCTCAAAAGTATATGTATTGTTCTTGTTAAAATTTGGCATGCTCGTTTAACCATAGACAATATCACAACATTGTCACCCAACCATAGGCATTCACATATGCCACCCCCGAGCACACTAACCTTTACTTGGAATAATTTTGGAAATCTTACTCCAGAACCAACAGATAAACCCTAGCCCCAAAACTGCTGCAATAGAAACACAATAACCATACAAAGATAGCGTACCTTTTCTCCAAGAGAAGAACATAAGATAAATACCAAAAGGACTACGACACTATTCCTCCAAACTTGCTCCCTCTCTAGTTGCAACTACTACTCTCCAAACTTGTGCCCTAACTGCCACTTCAGTTCCTCCTTAGACTTGTGCACTTGCTAAGTGAGTGTGTGCAAATGAACTAGGAAACTGCTTATTTATACTAAATTGTCCAGTTAACTGGGGCTGAATTATCCTTCTGGATGTGTCTATTACTTTAATATTATTTCTCTTGAGGCTGAATTCTGTCCTAGGGTTTTATAGCATTTGTTTAACAATTCTCTTAGTTCTAGAATATTCTATTCTAAGTCAAATGTTACACATAGATCTTAATACCTCTCGCAACTACCAAAACATCAACACTCCCTCTTAGATAGGGAGGTATTAACGAAGATTTTTATCATGTAGTTCTCTCAAACTCATCCATCCATCTCACACGGCATGGGAAAGACTCACATAGTATTTCATACCAGTCTACAGGTAGCAGCACCATAGCCACACAGGATATCTCATGATCAAACATATCATGTATCAAGTAGCATGGACACATGACCATCTCATGATCAAATCTATCATGTAACATGTAGCATAGCCATACAGGCTATCTCATGATCAAACAGATAATGTAAGAAGTATCATAGACATACATGTTATCTCATGATCAAACAGATCATGTAACAAGTATCATAGCCATACATACTATCTCATGATCAAACAAATCATGCCACAACTATCTCCATCATAGCCACATAGGCTTTGGAATATGTAGTTGAGCCAGTTTACATAGAACTGCACTACTACCCAATCCAAGTAGAGTCTGGGCAACTGTAACTTGCCATCTCACACATAATCTGAAATCTAGTTCATAAAGAACTAGTAACTCGTCAGCTCACATAGAATCTAACATCTAGTTCATAAAGAACTAGTAACTCGCCATCTCACACGAAATCTGGCATCTAGTTCATAAAGAACTATTAACCTCTAGTTGGCACACTAGGCAATTGATCCACAATGACCATGCATCTAATCACAAGGATTAGGCGATGTAGTGTGCACACACTACCCATCTAGCCCAAGGCTAGGAAACACCTCCAACCACACAGGTTGGCCCACCATCTTGAAAAACTAAGTAACTAACCATCCCCGAAGGCATGGCATCTGTTAACCTTGTGCAAGGTCATGCTGACTGGTGCCACAATCAGTAACATGTGTACCAGGATGATTCAATGGAGTATCAATATGCATACCATACTTTTGCACTGGAGTAGCAATAAGTTGGCGTACCTTACTTTTTCACTGGAGTAGCAGTAACTTGGTCTACCAGAATTTTCATTGGAGTATCCCTCTGTGTACCATAATTTTTCTCTAGAGTAGAAATAACTCAACGTGCCAGAATTTTTCACTAGAGTAGCCCTATATGTACCATACCTTTTCACTGGAGTAGCAACTGTAATCCATCACACTTTCACAACACTTTCCGCTACCGGGGGAGGACAACACTTCCTGTTGCATGGGGAACACTTCCCGCTATCTGTGGAACACAACACTTCCTGTTATCTGGGGAAGTCCTCTTGGACCACTCTAAGCTTGTCCCTGAAGTACTGAAACTTCACCCTTGATAGAGGCTTGGTCAACACATTTTTATCTTCTCATTTGTAGCAACATATTGGAGCTTCACTGCTCCCTTTTGCACCATATCTATGATATAATGGTACATGATCTCAATATGCTTGGAAAACACTAGGTTCTCTATCAACTCCACACAACTCTGGTTGTCACACCAGATACAAGTTGCCTCTAACTTGAGATTAAAAAATCCTGTAAGAAGCTTCTGAAGCTGCTTACACTGGAACCTGTAACACATATTCATTCTCATACCATTTGATAGCATAATATAATTCAAACAATTTAACACACAAAATTCAACAAGCCTAAAATTCTTATTGGAAGAGGAATGAAAATATAGGGACAATAACCACGATTACCTTCTAGGTCTCTTGGACCTTTTCACACTCACACTTCTCACTCTGCAACTCTTTCATACACTATGTTCTTTCCTATCATCATTTTAATGCACTAAGGATAAGATCAACCCAATCCATGGAGATAGGATCGAATCTGACCAAAATTACACAGAACCTGTATTTAGCTTAAAACAACCCAATTCTGACCTTGAAAGATAGGATCATATCCAAACATAATTCCTAATTTATCTAATTCTTCCATCTCCTATTACATTCATGGAAAATTTTGCTTCTTCTCGAACACCCTGTACTATTACAACTTAAGAAAATGATTAAAAATAATTACAATGAGGAAACCAACTTCCTCTCATAAAGTTCCTAAGACCTTAGAGGTCAAACACTAGATTTCTGTAGAAGATGCTCCTGCATCTTTTTTATATTTGTAATACTTATGTAAAACATCTATCTCATCCATATCTATTAATTCAACATTATAGGAAGACACCAAATTCAAGGTGTTGAATCGTGTGTGACTCTCCAAACTATGATACTCGTGATTATCAAGACTTATAAATACAAGAGAAAAACAAATTGTGGAAAATTTCTTTGTAGGATGGGCTTGTCACACACCTTCTTGAGGAAAGGATAGAGGAGGTCAAGGATGATTTATTGATACAATTTTGAAAATCCATACCATAAAGCCAAGGAATGCCCATAACCATCTAGACTAGTATATGCATTTTGTGAGGAAAACCATAATGTCAAAAAATTGTGAATTTCTATAAACTAAATGGGAAGATAAATGCATGAAAATAACAAATATAATCAAACTTATTGCACGAGCATATAATATTGGAAGTTTAGGAGGGGCCCAATTAAAGCAGGGTATTTTTTAAGGATTCAAATACTATACCTTAGTATAGTACTCTATGTGGTTATTTAAGGTTGAAAAATATCATACATATAGTTATGTTGGTGAATATTCAATAAATTACATACAATTTACTATTAAAAATTGTAAATTTTGATGAATATTATCAATATAATCATTTTTTCTATAAAAAAAATGGGTGACTCTTTAAAGTGAAAATGGAAAATTAGTGAATGTAATTTTTGGAAAAAATGCCAAAAAAATAGTGAATTGGAAAAAAATTACCCCGAAAAAATTCTTTGATTGAAGGTAGCAACTTTAGGAAGCGAGGGACTATAATAATCTATCCTATAATGCACCATAATGACACACAATTAAAATATAGAGAGTGGACACATTGAAACAATACCCAAACCTAGTTGAGCAATAGAATATTATGATCAAAGTGACACATTTGTTTAGGTAATTTGATGAGGAGATAACACTTATTTTTGACATAAAATTGATTTGGAGAAAATAACATAGTTGACATTAACATAATCAAGTGATGGTGATATGGATTTGATGTTTGTGTCCCTTAATTTGTTTCCTCTCTCACATGGGGATTCAATGTCAATGATTAATGTGCAAGATCACCTTCCTGCACCACTCTATGCCTTCAAGCCATTCCTTCAATGATAAGGGGGTTTCCCTAGAATGTCCTAAAGTTATATCTTTCTTGTCACATAAGAACAACTTAGTCTATTAAGCTCTAACTAGATTTTTTGTAGAAACTAGGCAGTGAATGGGAATAGATTTTGCAACTTTAAAAGTTAATGCGATATGTTTTAGACTGAAAGGGGATAAACACGTTAAAGAACACCAACCATAGATTTTCATATATTAAAATAGAGGGGTTACTTAATCATGCATTCATTATTTAGAAGATAATAGATAAAGCATGAAAATGATTGCAAGATGAATATGACATCCTCATCAAACATGTTCACGAGACAAAAAAAATTAATGGGATTGAAAAGAATACATCCACAACTTCACTCAACACAATGAAATACATAAATTCACTAGTGGAAAAATAACTTATTCCTAGCTACAAAATAATCTCAATAATTCTTTAAATACAAAATTGGCATCAACTAGGGACTATTAAATCTCCTTCTTGGGCCTTATTGTTTGCCATTCCCACAATATATAACTTGGATCATGCTTTTATAGGGAATATATTATTATTGAATAAAAAGGAGGAAGACAATGTGGTCGATCCCTCTACCCCCAACCTTAGAGACTATTATAAAGGAAGAATGATTTCTCCTTGAATTTTGGTAAAATGTTAGTATGAGAACTCCTGATGCTTTCCCTAATGTTGAAGGATATTTATATAGACTTCAGTTGGCCTAATGTTTCTACTAAATAATCACATTCACATAGGGTTATAACTCTTTATTAAGGACATTGCTCACTCTTGACACTACAAAACTAGGGGCCACATGAGGATTAGAACAAAAAATTGTTGCTTACTACTTTTGTCCCCTTGGTTTTTTGGAACTACTTCCCCTTTGAGTAGGAAACCTAATCATATGTGAAGCATGTTGTCCTAGTGATATTGTGGCTAATCAATGTCCACATTGATGGTTTTCCATTTTGGTAGCATAGTCATAGATAAGGCTTAGTTGTTGCTAGTCCTTGTTGTTAAGTACTTTTTGTTGGGCCAAGAAATTGCAACAAGATTTTTGAACTTGCCAATGTGAATTTAATTTATCAATTTAGGAATGTGCTACTTTGATGCGGTACTATGCACTATATGTGCAACTACACTAATACAATATAATGTAAAGAATTAAGGCTATCTTGAGTATTGTTGTCCCTTTCCTCTAGCAATTTTGTGTATGACCTTCACTCCCTTGCTTAAGAGAAACATATGAGGTTATCAAAGTTACTATTCTATATACTATAGGGCTGGTCTAACAGATATCTTGGAAGAGAATAAGTGCATGTGTCGTAGGATAAAAATCCTCTTCATCATCATGTCACTTAGGTTGAATGAAAGACCTTATTAAATGTTTTCTATCTATTAGGAATTAATTGATTCTAACACTAATAATGAATGAAATAATCTAAGATCAAGGAGGATTACAAATATCAACCTCTTATCCTTTGTTCCTTCTCCCTCAAAGGATAATGGTATGTACTCTTTATACCCCAAGTCAAGAACATCAAGAGCAAGGGGTAATGAGAGTGGTCGCCACTATTATAGAGAGGAAGAAACCAACATACATACAAATACCCAATCTACCAAGAGTGTCAATTAATGATCATATCATACATTATGTGATAGGATAATAATTCACATGAACCAGAGGGTTGCAATACAATAAACATAAAGTGAATGTGTAGAATTAAATCAATTGGAAATGAAATGTCATAAAGTAAATGAACTTGATTGGATAACATAATCGAAATTGTTGTAAAAACATAATTAAATCATCTAATGATGAAATGACATGCAATGAAACGCATCAATTGAACCTACTAAAATCACTTGCATAAACAAACTATAGGAAACTATGATGCACTTGCAAAAATAACACAAAACGTAACAATGATAAAGCTTACTAGAAACTACTGCATAAATTAAATATGACAACAAGAAGGGTTCCTTGTACAACCTTGAGTAGGCCCTACACAAGGTCTCTATAGGGACACTAAAGAGAATCACTAAGTACATGAAATATGGAAGCACAACTTATTCATTAAGTAAATCAATTCATAACAATAAAGAGTACATGAAACTTTTGAATGCACTAGCTAGAAGGAAAGTTCTTGATGCAGAGATTAAAATACTAACTAATCCCTACTAGATCCTAGCTTCTATTTATTAAAAAATACTAATATATCCCTTCAATCAAGATTTGAATGCACTAGCTAGAAGGAAATCTCTTGATGCAAAAATGAAAATACTAACTAATCCCTACTAGCTCCTAGTTTCTATTTATACAAAAATTAATAATGTATCCCTTCAATCATTCATTGATTGAAGGAAACTTATCTCTAGGATACCTAGAATAAGGGATCCTTGTTTTGATGATCAAAATCCCTCCTTAATTCAAATTCCCTCAATAGAAAATTGAATTAGGATCTTATTGGTTGAGTGTTTTGAGTCCTTAAATGCTTGGATCCTTTGGAGGTTGGATAGGGGACATGATCTCCCTTTTATCTCAAGTGCAATTTGATGAGATCCTTAGGATTTGACCTTCTTGAGAAAATGATTAGCACAACCTTAAGAATGCATAAATTCATCAAAATCATAAATCAGGCCAAGTCATATCACATAACTCAATATTAAATCATTTCATAGTAGTTGATGTGTAAAACCCAAGATGTTTATATTAATCATATGTTTTCATAAACATAATAGGTCTTAGTCCACATGAAGATGTCATATTAGCTATAAAATTGGACTCAAAGTTGCACTATTTGGAGGCTCATCATCACCCCCCTAACTAAAGGTTGTGGAAACCCTTGTGTAATAAAAAAACTATTCTTGTACATCCTATTGTTTTCCTTGCCTTTTTTCCTTATTCTTGTTGTTCCTTGTAGGATTTCCTGAGGTCATATGCCACAAATTGAGTAATGGTACCCTTTCCATGATAACCTACATTCTTCTCTATTTTATTCCATTATTCCTTCTCCCTTTCCTCATATATATATCCTATAGGTTTGGAATGTAGTAGTAGAGGAGGATTGAATATTAGCCTAATCTATTTGAGCTTGATTCTCCTAAAATATTATTTGCATAGTTGAGCCCTAAATAAGGAAGCCTATATATTTTGAGGGAGTGGGGATCTATCCTCTGAATATAAAGAGGAATCCCAGTCCATGTAGCTTGGTAATATTGGAGTGAACCTTCCCTTGAAATTCTTATTGTATCCTCAAAATGGACAATTTCCCCTCTTTGTTCACCCTCTAGATGGGCATTAGATCTATGCCAGATGTTAGAGATGTGTGGATATATATGAGATCCTCAGGTTTAATGTCCTAAACTATAACCCTTAAATGGATTCCTACTTCCTCTTCTTTATTATTCTAGGGATCGGTAGCTCTCATCTCCTCATGGTGGATCCATTAGCATAATGCTTTGAGCTAAACCTCCCCTACATATGGGCTTGGTGGCCATTTTTAGGGATTGGGTAGCACACAATTATGTAAATAAAACTCGCTCAATTGATTCCTCTCTCCCTCATTACCCTATTGGTATGCCTCTATGAATTCTTTGGGGGTATCCACTCTATATTAAAGTTTTTTTTCCACTCCACTAATTTATAAATTGTGCCAATACTCCTTAAGAAAGAGGGTATAAACCTTAGTTTCATCCCTCTTGGAGGGATTTTCTTTCATCTCCTCCTATAGTTTTACCATTTTAGGGGAGAAAGGAGTGGTCAACATATTAGTAGATATCTAATATCTAGTCATATCCATCCTTATAGAGGTATGCCCCCTTCTCACTGTGGAATGACTCTTATCTCTGATTTTTAAGGGACTATTTCCAGGTATCCCCATCTCGATGAGTGTAACTATTACTTATTTTCCTTCTACTCCACTTTCAACCTATTTTGTTCTTTACTTCTCCTGCATGTTTCAACCTTACCAACCTTCATTTTCCTCCCAATATCCCTTTTAGGGATGGGCTCTTTGGTTACCTATTGTGTGGCTCTGAAATCCTCTATATTCATATTGACAAAATCCTCTCAGGATACTCTTATTGGTTTCCTTTCCAAGGAATAAAAAAATATTATATTTATCAACCCATGGTGTTCCAATGCCTCTTCCTTACACTTCTTCACCTTGGTGCTCATTTCCCTCGGGTACTATAGTAGGAAGTATGGAATGTTGATGTTTTCCTCACGCCTTTGGTGAAATAGATTCCTTAATTGATGAACAAATTTAAAGTGATAAGCATACAACATGCCTAGCCTACCCTCACATGTAATTTACTTCAATAGGTGGTCGACCACCTCATCCTAAATTTTGGGAAATATTTCCCTTTTTACTCCATTTTTTCTCTCTTCGGGTTCCTCATAACTTAGGAAAAATAGTTTTTTAGCATATGAAGTTCGATGTGTGTCTTCTTTATTCCATGACAACCCCATTTGGAGCCCTAAATTTTCTTTTATCATAGTTTGATCAACCTGTATCTCCAAAACCTTCATAGGTGTGATATATTCTTGGTTTCTGATGTGTTGAAAATTTAATGCAAATTCCATGGCCACCCTTTCATCACAACCTCACAACCTATTGAAATGCTCTAGCTAGTTGCACTATTGGAAAAATTTCACTACTTTAGTGTTGCATACCCTTGAAGCCTTAGTGGGTTATCTCCCATTTAACCCACCCCTCATCCTATAGTTTTATGTATGGGATGAATGTGTAGTTGACTTTGTTGAGGATCCTGGATAAATCACAGTTTGACAATGGGAAAATGATCTTATACTTTAATATCCCAAATTTTGGAAAAAATGGTAATGGACAAGAGAAGTTTGGATCAATACTCAGTTTATGAGACAAGTCCGTTTGATATTAGAAGTGCAAGGCTTCAAGGTTTCAATTAGTCAAATATTGAGTAATAGCACTAAAATCCTCTCAGGACATGTGAAGATAGAAAAAATGCAAGTTTTCAAATTCTTGAGAAAATACAATTATGAGACTGACTCCCTGTGAAGATGGTAATGCCAAAACTTAGGTTTTCAAGTATTTGAGACAGGTTTCAACACTTGTTGATCAATTTTTCAATATTCCAAATAGATATAAGGTTCCACCTTTATTTTGAGAAAGTCTTCTAAGAACAAATATTTGTGATGTTAGCTAACTTGTGAAGACATATTAGTGTTCTATGAGTGGTTACCTCTAAGAGAAAGTTATTGAAGATAGTGAATTCTGGGAAAAATTGTCACCTTGTGAGAAAAACTATGAGAATATCATATTTTAGGAATAATAAACACAGTTTGAGAAAATTTTGAGAATGTCAAATGAGAATGGTAAAAATCTGTGAACAAATTTCTTGGGTTTTGACCTCTAAAAAATACAAATCTATAAGAGTAAGTTTCTTAGGGTCTTAATACTAAGGTAGGATTTAGATTTCAAAAAAATGTTGAGGTTTTATCTTTAGGACTAAACTTTTTACATAGGAAATTATATAGCTTGAGTAATGCCTATGTAACCCCAAGTAAGGAGTTGTATACTCTCGAGCTATATAACTTGTTTGTAAACCCTACGTTTGGAGCTATGCAATCTTGCCTTGTAAACTTGAGTATATGGTTATGGACTCAAGATATGTATGAGTTTGCAATGGAAATATGATTATTTAGTTATGGATCACATATTCACATTTTTATTTATCATGCATGCATTTGTTTACTTCATTAGGATTATGTGTTTTGGTGGTTTTGAGTTCCTTCCTTTGATAATTCAAAAGGATAATTATTTTCAAAATATAATCACCAACGGGGAGCTCTCTGCAAGGTTAGGGTTTACATGCACCAGATTCCCTCCCACCCTGACCACGCTTAAACTCCTCTGTACACGTTGAACGGCTCTGCACCCTAGCACTGACCGCCACAGAAGAATGGGCATAGAAGGGNGGGGGGGGGGGGGGGGGGTGTGGGAATCCCCCTCTTACCGTAATGTCTCCGCAAATGATCCAGAGAACTCATGGGCGTGTCGACCGTCCTTTGATATTTCATTGCACTTACGAGCCCAATATCTATAGGAAGAGATGGACACAAGCAAATAATCAAACATGGATGCTGAGTCCTCACATCCAAAAGCAGCTCGGGTCTGGATACCAGGCAAATGTATCCCCCAAGCCCTGGTTGCACCTAGATATGTTATCAAAACCACCAGGATAGGGGAGCACACACAGTTAATGAGGGACCATGCCCTCATAGGAAAATTCCTAGGTCTATGGCCCTCAGAAAAAGGACCTAGCTCGTTGTATCAAGGCGTGGTGGAACCCCAAGGGAGACTATGAGATTCAACTAAGATCCAAAGGATTATTTATAGTAATGTTATACAACCTGGAGGAAAAGGACTAGATCGTTGAAGGAGGACTGTATTTCTACAACTTGGCTGGCCTCTACCTGGGATTCTGGACAGATCGCTTCTACCCAGAAAAGGAAAACTTCGTCTATGCACCAGTATGGATTCACCTCTATTCCCTACCTCAAGAGTTTTGGTTAGAGTAAATTTTAATGGGCATAGGTAAAACCTTGGGTAACTATGTCAAATATTCTGAAGCTACCAAGCAGAGAAAATACACCTCCTATGCAAGGATATGTGTCTATATGAACATCTCCAAATCTCTTCCAGGCACAATTACCCTAGAATACCAAGACGAGGAATGGGCCCAAACCATAGACTATGAACACATCCCTTTTAGATGTAGAAAATGCCATGAACATGGGCACCTTTTCAAGGATTTCCCTCTAAATCCCCCCCCCCCCTAAAGGAAGTTGAAGAGAAACCAAAGGAAGGATTTACCCAGGTCCAAATTCGAAGGAAACAAACTCAGAAGAAGCCCACAACTTGAAATGGAAAAAAGAACCCAAATAACAACTCATTTTAAGCCCTCAATCGCCTTCCAAAGGCAAAAGAGGTGGAAAACCCCCACAAGAATGCAGGGAAAGATCTCAGCAATTGCAAGGAAGATTAGTCGTCTCTAGGGATTCAGACCCCAGCAAATATAATAGACCCACAAACTCACCCAGCCTCAGGGAAAGAACCAGAAAGAGAAGAAGACACAGTCATGGAAATGAATGAGCATGACCTAGCAGAAATCGACCTAGACATGCTAAAAGAGGCACTCAACAAGAAGGATCTCCAAACCTTACCAGACGAACAACTTAGGAAATTTCACAAGGTATTTCTGGATTCATTAGCAGGGGATACCTCCAGGTTGGGGATCATCATAGACCCAAACCTAGATCAAAGAAAACATCCAAAAGAAAACAAGCGACGGGTAGAAAATCGACTCGCCAGCTAATAAAGGAGACGGGAAAATATATGATCAACTCGAGACAGATTCACAAGCTCTGAGAGAGGTCCTTCTCACACTCACCAAATTATTAACTATGAATATCCTCACCTAGAATATCAAGGGCCTAAATGGAAGATCCAAGCAAAGGATTCTCTGAAACTACATTAAAACTGAAGACACTGATATATTCCTGATACAAGAGACAAAATGTGCAGGGAAAACTGCAGAAGATATTATCAAAAGATGTTGTCGCAACTGCGAATCCTATCAAACGGACTCAAAAGGGGCTTCAGGAGGCATGGCCATCCTATGCAATCCTGTTGTATTTATCCTTGATCAAGGCTTCTCCACTCCATGCACCATCACAATGCACTACAGAGCCATCAGTTCAGACAAGGAAGGAATGATCACAAATGCCTATGGACCGCAAAACAGCCAAGACAAAGACCTCTTTCTTCAGAGCCTGGCTTACCTAGGTTCCTTAGCAGAGCGACTTCAACATGATTCTCACGCTAGAGGAAAAGCGAGTGGGAAAAAAGCACCTGGAGCAGGATAGCGAAAAAATCCAGGAAATCGTAGAGAACCTCAGACTGGTAGATATTGAGAATAGCAATGGCACCTACACCTGGACCAAAAAAATATCAGGTCACCAACAAATAACATGCAGGCTTGACCACTTCCTCATCTCAGAAACTCTCCTTTTGGAAGGCCCCCTAGTTGATTCCAACATCCTCCCGAAGGTAGGTTCAGACCACTGTTCGATCAGCTTTGGGTTGATACTATTGCCACCCCCAAGCTTAAACCCTTCATATTTGAGAAATTTTGGGTCTCCCATCCAAATTTCCAGGAGTTATCCCTTCATTGGTGGAGCACTACGAAAATACAAAGTAGTACAAAAATGTATTGATTTCAGCAAAAACTCAAACATTTTAAACAACAGGTGCACAAATGGAACAAAGAAGTCTTTGGGAACATTTTCTAGGAAAGGAAAATGCTGGAACAAAAACTAGAGAACCTCCAGAGACAATGCATTCATGCAGGATACACAATCACTCAACAACAGGAGGAGAGTGAACTCAAAAGGAAACTAGAGGAAAGACACAAGCATGAATAAATCATGTGGAGACAGAAATGTCAAGTTCAATGGTTCAATGAGGGAGAGAAAAACACCAAATTATCCCACCGTTCTATGATCCACAAGCGCCTTATCAATTGCATTATGAAGTTGGATGACTCACAAGGAAACACCATGTTAACTCATTAGGAAATAATGCATGAGCTGACCGAATTCTACAAGGATCTCCTCTCAGAACCCAATGTGGACCGCACCGCAGCAATAGAGCGAGTGACCCAAAATATCCCATCTATAATCACCTAGGAACAAAATGAGGCTCTCATTCCACCAATAATGCAAGCAGAAGTGGATCAGACTATTCAGGAGTTACCCACATGAAAGGCTCCAGGTCCAGATGGTTTCACAACAGACTTCTTCCACTCCTGTTGGCCAATGCTAAGGGAGGAAGTGTGGCAGTTGGTGGAGGAATCAAGCAACTCAGGAAAAGTTATTCCAACACTAAATGCCACTTTCCTCACCCTAATACCCAAAGAATAAAGGGTCACCAATCCGAAGAACTTCATACCCATAGCTCTTTGCAACATGATCTACAAAATCATTTCCAAGGTGATAGATCTAAGACTCAAGCCAATTATTCCCTTCATCATCTCCAAGGAGCAATCAGTATATGTCAAAGGAAGGAAAATCATGGATATCTTCATAAATTTCCATGAAATCATTCACTCTCTCAAAAGCACGCGTACTCCAGGTATGCTTCTAAAACTTTACCTTTCAAAGTATTTTGACAAATTAAGCTGGCAATACATGAAAGCGCTCCTATTGTCTTTTGGTTTCAACAAGGAATGGGTCTCTTGGATAATGAACCTTGTTTCCTCAATTGTTTTCTCAATCCTCGTCAATGGTGTCCCCTCTCAACCCTTCTCCCCCTCAAGAGGAACAAGGCAAGGCAACCCTCTCTCCCCTTTCATTTTTGTCATAATGGCTGAAGGTCTAGGACGCTATATCAAGGCTTCAATTCAAAATGGATCCCTCCAAGGCCTCCCACTTCATGGGTTACAATTGGTAGCCTCCCACAACCAATTTATGGATGAAACATTGTTAATGAACACCCCCACTGCGCAAGAAGCAATTAAACTAAGCTCCATCCTCTCTGATTTCAGCAAAGCCTCTGGCACCACCTTTAATCTGGGAAAATCACAACTCTTCTTTTTTAATACTCATGTGGCAATCCAACAACACCTTTTTCAACTTATGAACACCCCTATATGTACTCTACCCTCTTGCTACCTGGGACTCCCTCTTTCTAACTCAGTAGCCATAAACATCTCTTGGGACTCTCTCCTACTCTCCATCACCAACCATCTTAGCAACTGGACCTTTTGTTCCCTCAACCTTCTAGCCATAATCGTTCTCTTAAAGTCAATCCTCCAAGCCATACCAGCTTATCTGTTCTCATCCCTACCTGCCCCTCAATCAGTCATAAAGAAAATAAGGAATATATAAAGAAACTTTCTATGGCATGGACACAACTCGAACAAAAAATGGGCCCTAGTTAGCTGGGACAAAGTTTGCAAGCCCAAATCTTCAGGTGGTCTAGGCCTCCAGAACCCTAGAAAATTAAATAGCACCATGGGAGAAAGAATTTGGTGGAGATGGATCAAAACACTAGCAGAGATCTGGGCAAAACTATGGAAATGCAAATATGCCCCAAATACGCACCAAAGTCAACTTATAAGAATTCAGGAGAAAATTCAAGGCTCCAACATTTGGAATGAAACACCGGCCACTCATACAGGAGCATGCTTTCTGGGAAGTTAGCAATGGCTAGAATGCCCTATTCTAGATGGATTCCTTGCAGCAAATGCCACCCCTTCAACTTGAAGAAAATATGCAGTCCTACGAAAATCACATTCAAGATATTTCAACTGTCAAAGTAGAAGATTTGTGGACAGATACCCCCAACAGCCCCCCCCGACCAAGATGGAAATCTACTCATTAGAAACTCCAAGTGGCAATGGACTATGACTTGCAGGACTAGAAATACGCCACAACCCAAAGGAAAATCCGAAAAATCACAGACCAAGACATTATTAGATGGGGATACACACCTCATGGAAGCTTTACTCTCAAGGAGGGATACACTCTTCAGGAGAAATTCCACAATCTTCAAAAAGATAACATCTGGACAACAATATGGAAATCAAAACTCTAGCCCAAAATCTCTACATTCCTCTGGCTTCTACTCCAGAACAAGATCTTAACCTGGGACAATATTCAAAGATGAGGTTTCATTGGCCCCTCGATTTTCCATCTATGCCATCTCCAGGAATAAACCATGGATCACCTCCTAAAAAATTGTCCACTCAGTGAGAACATATGGAACCAGGCCACTCAGCTCATGAGAAGAACCGAACGAGTTAAAAATAGTATCATAAGAACCATCATGGATTGGGGCTCCGACTCCTTCAAAGTCCCATCATGAATAGAACCTAGCAAATCCTACCAGTATTTGTAGTTTGGAAACTATGGAAAGAGAGGAATAGAAGAATATTTCATTCCTAGCCCTCTCCTCCCAACCTCCTCTAGAATGCAATCCTCCTCCATCTCCAGGAAACTCTTCAGCTACAATTATGGACCAAGGAAGACTTCCCCACTGACTCATGTGATCTCTCTCTCAACTCTTGGGGATTCTTGTTTGCTCTCTCCACCCCTCCTCAACAACCCCCCCTAATTTCAAAAGCCTTCAGTCCCTCTAAGTGGCTCCCCCCACCTCCCGCTAGGCTTCCATAAGGTCAAATTTGATGGTGCATCAAAATGAAATCCAGGACACTCAGGCTATGGAGCGGTCATAAGAAACATCTTGGGCCAATTACAAAGCCTCATTGCATAAAATCTCGGACGCGACACCAATAACTTAGTAGAAATTTGGGGTCTCATCAAAGGAGTGCAAGTGGATCTGGATCATAACCTCACTTGTCTAATTATTGAAGGAGACTCCAAAATCATAATAGACTTGGCAATAAAAATCTTGAATGGTAGATATCCAGGGAAAATCACTCCCAGTTGGCGCCTCCTTGACCCTCTTTATAGCTTCCAGGCTCTTCTCAGACTATATCTAACTCTAACCCCCTCACACATTCAACGAAGTGCAAACAAAGTAGTGGATAGACTGGCCAATGCAGGGGTTGATTCTAGGCAACAAATCATTCTCCACGATTCCAGGAAGTCCCAAAGCTCACCCCTCTGACTCCAATGCAAGGAGCTTGCCCAACTAGATTTCCCTAATCCAGACGGGGTGCCACCTCTGTCTAATTAGAAATTCTTCCAAGTAAAAAATGATCAGAAGCTCAGGAGAGAGTGCGATCGTAAGTTTCAAAGAAGAAAATCTTCAGCTGACAAATATTTTTAGGAGCTCGACAATCGAGAGTCAGGAGCATGGAGGATGTTGTTTCCCAAAGTCGCAAAGTCGCAAAAAGTGTGAGAGAATATGGAAAGTTGGTGCTCAAAGAGATCTAGACCATTGGTGCTCGAGGAGATCAGGACCGTCGATAGATGATTTCATGAACTTGAAAATCGGGAGTCGGGAGCTTGGAGGGAACTATCTTCCCAAGTCACGAAGTCGCAAAATGCGAAATTGTAAAATGCGAGAGAGGATCTGGATCGTTGATCCCAAGGAAATCTAGACCATCGATCTGGTCCCAAAGGACTCACAATTTTGGGTATTGAAAGAAGGGGTCGGTTCTCCGCTACCCTAAGGCGTGGAATCCTGAAATATGGAGTAGACAACAGTCGTGAAATGTGAACTTGCAATATAACCGCAGGGAAGTTCGAGGGTTCGGGTTTCGGGAAAGCAGTGCAAGACATTCCTCCGACAACACGAAACATGAATTCAAGAAGGGGATCTCAGCCATCAGTTGCAGGCCATCGTGGACCATTGATCCGATCTGAAGGTTTTGGGGAATTGGACCTCAGGAAACCAAGAAGAGAAATGTAATCAGTTATACCTTCAACCGCAAGCATTTTGTGTATGTAGATAGGCTGCATATCTTTTTGTAAGCCTTCAGTTGAAATTAATATAAGGATCCACTTTTTTATTCACCAAAAAAAAAAAATATGATCACCAACCTATTTTGATATGATGTTTGAAGCCAACCCTTGCAAAAAATTATTTACCTTGCCAAAACACTATTTGTCTCAAAAAAAAATTATATTAGCTCCCCTCCCCCCAACACAAGTGGATATTTGAGGCCCGCCTCAATGGTCTATGTGTAGTTCTTAGAGTTATTATGAATAATATCTTGGGTTTTGACTTAGACTATTTGTGAAATAACTAAAGTTGGATTCGATGTCATACATTTGGTTTTCCTTTGATTTCGTTGTGATGACATCCATGTTTTTTACTTATTATGTCTAGGTGCTTTGGATGTTGGAGAAATACTCTAGAGTTGTTTTTATGATAGAGAGCTTATACAGAGTTGTTGGTAATGTGGATGTAGTATTTTTTAGCTAAAACAGAGCTTAGTGTAGCTTCATATAGCTTGCAATCTTTGGATCCAAATTATCCTTATGCACTTTGAAGAAGTATTTGGTGGAGATATGGTGGAGTTCTCCTGATGTAGGATGTTGGAAAAAGTATGTTGTAGGTTTCCCTAGATGCTCGGGCATTATTTTTGGTGAAATTTTTTCAAACAAAGTGTTGTATATGGGTTTCCTATAGCTTCCTATATCACTATGTGCAAATAATTCTTGTAGCTTCATGTAGCTTCTTATAGGTTCCTATAGGTGTCTATTTTAGTAAACCAAAAGGTGGCTTGAAGTCTTGTAGTAGTGGAATGGATGGATATGGTGAGATATGTGGGTGGATGAGGTGATGTGTTGTTTTTATGAGTTGGATGTTGTTGTTTGAAGTGTAAGAGAATGGTTTTATGAATGGAATGGTTGAATTGGATGGATGAAAGAAATGGATGATCAATATAAATAATGGATGGTGGATGTGAGAAATGCTTGATTCCAATGATATATGTTATTTGTTGATTGATGATATACGAGGTGTTTTTGAAACTTCTTCAATAATGGATTTTGGAATTCTATGAGAATGATTTTGAGATGGAGGTCTAAAATTTGAACTTTCGATAAGCTTATAAGGTTGTCCCAATGCAATTTTAACTCTTGTAGGTTGATCTTCCTAGAGGTTGAAATTTGTGCAAGTTTAGATATATGCTAATATATTGTGAATGGAATGGTGGAATTTTGCTTTCTTTTTGACATATGTTGAGTTGCATGTGCCTACATATTTGATATTTTTTTTTCTTGATGATTTTCATACGTTTCTAAACAATATTAGAGTATGAATACTGCACAACTTATTTTTGTGAGCCCCACACTACTATACATTGGAAAAATTACGACGTTGTGAACAAAATTGGCCATATTGTCGAAAAATAGAGGAAATTTTAATTTTTTTTCTCCATACTTCCCGATATCGTCACACTTGCGATGTACTTTTCAAATCGTTGCAAGAGAGACACAATTTAGAATTTGTCTCTCTTGTGACAACATCAAATGTGCATCGCACTTGTGATGGTGAGGACATTAGGTTGTCCCCCCCAAACGGTCACCCACTATTTGAAAAAGTGAACATTGACTTGGTTAA